>JANFAH010000005.1:3000000-3248302 GCA_024663395.1 Pisolithus tinctorius | reverse complement strand
CCGTACTGTGGTCCAGCTTGGACAATGTGGAGTTTCTTCATGGAGAGGTACTGTGGGACATTGCAGTGATCAATGCGATCCCGATGCCAGCCATGGAGCAACCTGAACAACACTCTGCTGCACTCCGTCATACTCAAGCAGCTGTCGGTGCACTATGACATTTCGGCTGAACTCGCTTTGTGGGATGACTGTGCAGATGATGGACCAACTGCAATTCGAATGTGTGTTTGAGGGGTGTAAGTGGCCTGTCATTTCTGGTTTCATGACACACAACTGAGTACTGTCAATGTCAGACCCCAACCATATCATTCACCCTCCATTCAAAGAGGGTCACTCAGCAGGATCCTTCACTTCAGCAAAAGATCGCTCAATACATGGCTCAGGTATTAGGAAAAGCAAGAGAGCGAGGTGAAAGTCCGTTTGCCACTCCCCCACCCTATTTGCTGGAAAGCTTCAGATACATGGAGGTGGCAATTTCTTCCAGACAGCAGCTGTCTCATGTAGACCAGCAGCTCCAGCGAGGAGGAACTGCTATGTCAAGGTTGCACTCAATATCACTAATTCTACACAGTCAGTTTAATGACATCATACTTGACCAGTATGAAGTAATTCTCGAGGCACGTAATCATCATTTGGTTCAAGTTATCAGGTATGGTGATCTGGAGAAGATATTCGTGCTCACCCTGCCACCAAACAAGTTCTTCACCTCTCTGAGTGGCAAGACACTCGTCCTTGCTCTTATCACACCATGGAATACCAAAGGAAAGGACACTGTGAGCAAGAATACTTACTTGTTGTCCCGCCATGCAACAATTGTCACCGACATGTGAAGCTTAAAGGCTGTCATGGGCCTTGGTCCCTGTAGGTAAACAGTGGGGTATCATTGATCGAATGTCAGCAGCGTCGGCACCGAGGTTTTGCAGATATGGGGACATGGGAGGGCACCCCGGAGGAGAACGAGAGTGAAATGGAAGATGTAGACAAGCTCTTTTACACTTGACGCTGTTTTTCAATGCTACGACACTGATTTTCCTGACTGACGTTGAAAATCACATATGCAATTTACACTGACACTTAAAATCAATGACAGACCGATGACACTGAAAAGACGTGTCCACGACTTCAGTGTCACAGACACTGATTTTTAGTGATTTTACTTTTACAGTGTGACAAGTAAACCAGCCAGCGTCACTCACAACCCGAAAACATGAATGTTGTCCGTCCAGCGCTTTCAAGTTTGGTTTGACTTGAAGAAGTGAACCAATCTATACTAGCAGTAGAGCCACTTGCGGTGTTGAATAAGACGTGTGGGATGAGAACGATCTAAACGTGTCTTCCGGCGTCATGCGCTGCCCGATCTTCTGTTGGATATTAATGGTTGGGCGGATTGATGGATCGGTTCAGTGCTCGCAAGGCACTTCCCATCTTTCTGCCTGGGATTCACGTCCATGTCCTGTACTATCCGCTCTCCCCTCGCGCTTTGTTGGCTCCTTTGAGAGCTGGCTGAACATTGTTGTATTCACGCTCCATCCTGTCTACGACACCAAGACGCAATCTCCACGCTCTCGTTCGCCTTCTCAGGGCTCCCACAGACCCATCCTCAGCAGACGGACCACTCAAAATCGACATCGCCAAAGACGTTTGGTCGGATACGTCGTTTGGGGCTGTGAAAATGGCCGAAGTTCTCGTCGAATGCGTACTGGCTTCTCTCGCACGTGGTTGCTATTGCAGCAGATACTCTCGTCTTCTGCGTCTTCTATTCGCCCCACTGTGATCCTGGCTCCGCCGCTGATCTATCCTAACAACCTCGCAGGAATTGTCAACGGCCACGTCTCACTTTCACACATCGGCGATGTCGCCCTTGGTGGTGTATATGCACCTGCGCGTGCCGTGCTTGCGACTTCATGGCCCTGGTCTGAGAATAGAGTGGGCATGGATGCTTGGATGGAATACCTTGCAGCCATATTGGGCGTTTCCGTGCCTTGGAACGTGAGTGTGAAACCAACTGTATTTGAGGATGCGTTCGCTTACACAGGGTATTCAAGATGATCCAGCGTGGACATGTATCAGGGTAGTCGCATCATACAGGGAGGCGCTTGGGAACTTCGGACACAAGAAGAGGGTGATCTTTCCTACATTCTACCTTCTGTTTGTTTTCCGTGCTAATTTATACACTCACTAGCTATACACTATCTTTCTTTTGACACACATGCTCCATTGGATTCGTACCCTTTTGCCCTCTATAGCTTCTCAGTCACCGAACGCACGATCACGCCAAGAAAACCCGTCGTCGAAAACCCCGAAACAACATCATGACACTCTTTACCGTGCGGGTATCGAGACGCTATTCTCCGTTGAAGGTCCCAAGTAACCTCTCGACACATCGGACGCACTTTCGCACGTGTGCACGGACCATGGTCTTTCCCTCCTACCATGCCTCTTTTCTGCACGTCTTTGTGCAGTAAATCGCCACCGCACAACGCTTCTCCCCTCTTCGTCCGTGCTGGCATCTCCTGCCCTGGCCATTCGTAAGGCCGTGCACGCTGATGCAACGGAAGTCTGGGAGTCCTGTTGGAAGGTTCTTTTACGCGATACCGTAACGGTGGGCTCCGGACCACAAAGGACGGATGCATGGATGGCGCTCGGACGTGATCGAAAAGGAGTGCTTGTTCGCCCCGCGCACAAACGTTGAGTCAGGCGATTGGGACACGGCTCCTAGTCGTGGCGCAGAGTCTGCTTTGATAGAAGCGAGGGAGCTTGCGTTGGTCACAGTCAAGCGCGCGGGTCAAGTTCGTCAATCGAATGACCTGTCGATCGTGACTCTGGCAATAGATGTTCTCGACGTGCTGGTAAGAGCTGCGCGTGAACTAGCAGGCGGCAAATCGCAGAGGTTACTGGGCGCTGTTGTCGGTGTGAGTGGTAGTAATATACTTGGTTTTTGTCTTGGTGTACCTCACAGACTAATATTCGGTTTCCTAGTTGCTGCACCCGCTTTCTATGCGGCCAGCGGATGCTGTTCAGCGACTACTTTCGGACCTTCTCAACTATCACACTAAGACCCATACGGTACCTGCGTACATCCTCATCCTTCTTACTGCCCTTTCTTCATCAGCCTGCCCGAACCGGTCTCCTCGCGGTCCCTTCTTGTGCCACTGCATGACGTGATGTTTCAGTCCACTTCGGTCACATCTTTTGTCGTTCATTAATTGGGGCCAGCTATTTTGGAAGCACTTAGGTGTGTGCGGAAAGTATGCGCCGCTGAAAGGGGTCACGTCAACGTGGCAGTAAACGACGAAAAACTGATGAAGGGGAATAGATACCAGTAGCAGGACGCGTTCATGACGATGGTACGCTGTGGTCGAAGTGTCACTCGCTAGCAGTTGCATTTACTCATGTTTCCCGTGTGTCCCCAACCGTTCTCGATAGCCTCTCCCTGTATGCATATGTCCTCGGCGCTTAGAATCCAGGAGTCATATGGGACAAGGTTGGGAAGCTGGGGTGGGATATCGCCTGGGAGTGCATGCGACACGGCCGAGGTGAGTGGCAAGGAGTAGCTCCCCAACACGAAGGTGAAAGCAAGGGAAAGAAACGCAAGAAGCGGCAACGGGAAAGGGAACAACAGGATCCTGATATGCTAGGTTCGGATGACATCGTCGCTTCTGCTGTGTGGTGATGCCTATGTGATGTCCGCGCTCGATTGATACGAGTTGCGAGCTTGTCAACGCCTGCGAGGACGCTAGCGATGAAATCGAGGAGTTGCTGGGCGTCTTCAGGGACGAAGGCATGTCTACAGAATCAGTTCTAGATATCGTTCTTGTGGCCGACATCGCTATTCCTTTGTCTGAACTGATCCACACCTGTACAGGTCAGGTCACTCTTCGCGCGAGTTTCCCAAACGCCCGACTTCCAACATGCTTAGGCTGGTGGCATTATCAAGACGAGCATCGATATTTTAACTGGCCACTTCTCCCCTCAAAGTCGATGGTGCGGCTCTTCAGTAGCGCTTACGCGGGAATACTTAGGCGATGCCCTACTTTATGGCCTAGCTGATCGGCGGATAGGTGTCATCGAGTGCGTTCCTTCGATTGCTCCAGAAGGTGTCTAATCTGAAACGTTGTCCTGCTGTAATGTCCAGTGCTGTCGCTCCGGAAGAGGTGCTCCAGGGGCTCAACTGCCTTCTCTTGGCCATTCAATTAGAACTTTCATTTGGAACTACCAACGAACCGGACGGATGACTGGGTTCATACCGCGACATCTCACCCCGCGACATTTTTTCCCTTGTTCTGATGAGTACACATTTTTGGAAGCTGCCCAATATGCGAGGTGCGTTTCGAGCTGGTTGACCGTTCCATCTAAGAGTTTCTTGCATTCATCCATCGGTTCTGCAGGTGCCTTCCTGTTGTCTGCATTAAAGCAGACTGCCCTTCTGTTCTCATATTGCTTCCTTCCTGGGTCTACCGCGACTAGCAGACTTGACAACCTTGAGCCTGTACGTGCAAGCGAAGTGTACTTTCTTCTAATGTATGTACCTCCCGAGTACTTCACCCGGGCCTCTCGCACAGAACTTGTAAAGAGGGCGGTTGGTGGTGAGGTCGCTATATGCTCGGCACTTCAGGTTACGAGTGGCGGCGGGACAGCGAATCAGGGTGATAGGGAGCACTTGGGGAAGAGGAAGGATATTCACCGCCAAAATCCGATACTGTGTATGAGATGGACATGAACGAAGAAGAAGATTCCGGAGTGCAAACGCTCAAAGAACTCTGCTTCCACCATCTCACGGTATTCCGTGCTTTCCTGTATCGTATGGGCTAGTTAACGAACGCGTTGGATTACACCGTGAGTTGGCAGTTATCTTGTCGCATTTGCTTTCCATTTCCCAGTGATTGAACTTTATTAGGCATCTCGTGCATACGTCGAATATTTACTCCAGTCACCATCAAAATTAGCCCCGTCGTCAGATGCACTTATAAAAGAGACGTCAAATCTTGTCTCGTTTCACCTATTGTGAGTTTCTTACACGCGTTTCTCGCCTGGTACGATTACTGGTCTTCCTAGTACCCTCCGTGTTCAGAATTCCGAGGCATCAGCAGCGGTGTCCAGCATGCTGAGTAGTCTTGTTGCTGTCGAACCATTCTCTGATACGTCGTTGCAGGGATTATGGCAACATGTGCTTACCCGATCTGTTGTATTCGATTGAATGTTTATGAGAATACTCTACCCAGGAAGGTGAAATTTACTTCCTGGAAGGCTTGCCCGGCGTTGCCTCTGGCGTGCGGACGTAGCCTTGTTGCTGCTGAACCATTCTCCGATACGTCGTTGCAGGGATTATGGCAACATGTGCCCACCTGATCTGTTGTGTTCGACTGTTGAATGTTTACGAGAATACTCTACCCCAGGAAGGTGAAATTTACTTCCTGGAAAGCTTGTCTGGCGTTGCCTCTGACGTGCGGACGTAGCCTCGTGACGGTGGTCGTATCTGCGCTGAAAATTATATACGAAACCTTTACACCTATCCTGGTTTCGGAGCGGGAATAATCTGGAACCAAGGGCGTACTCGCATTGAGAGTGCACGTTGAAGCCCGCTCTTACGTATTATCGTTTTCGGGCGGCTAAGGATTGACAGTACGTGAACCATGCTGAGCTGCGTGCATACCTGCTCAACTTTCGCGGTAACTGGTAGCGTTGCGCCGATAAGCATAAAATTAGTGACTAGGGTCATGCGAAGCCCACTGCACAGTCGCTCACTGCCGGTAGGTGCAGACCGCGTCCTCAAGTCATTACTTTGCTGTTCAAAGAACTTCGGTGTTTCCCAATATTTCGGACTCGGCATACCTTGAGACAATCCCAGCACTGTATTCAATGAATGACACAGATGGAAGGTAATCCGTTGTTCGGCGTCGGTTTCAGCTTAAAATATATCACACCATTACGGTAGCACGCGACGCTCTCGATGTGCAAGTTGCGAAAGCCGCAGGGGAACCGTCTGTAGACAGTTTTGTACGCCTCCTCGGTATGATAGGAGAAGGAATCGAGGAGCCCCGGCTTCCGGTAGGTCAATGCAAAAGCTTGATACACCTCAAGGTCTGTATCAAGCTCCTATTCTAATTATAAGTAACAGGGTTCGGTAGTACGTCACCTCAGGAACTCTCAAAGTGGACCAAGCGTTCGTAACGTGCTGCCTCGATGCCTTCATCGATCGACATCACCTATACGGAGGTTCACCAGAATTGAAAGAGCATTACCATTATCTGGAGCTGATCGCGAAGCATTGTTCTGACAGAGTGAGTGTCATCACTTTAAACGCTTTGGTCAATGTCATGCTTATATCCAATGGCAGGTCGCTGCTGTGCGTTCTGTCGACCTCGGGAGCATCTGGTCTTTGCTCTGTAAAATGCTATCGGGAACCACCGACCACGACAATGTCTCCTCGCTTGCGATTTTTCGCTGCATCGTTTCTATAGCAGGCTCTCTCATTCGTCTGAGACGTGACATAGTTAATACACGCTCCCGCATCTAGCCTTCGTCTTACATCGGCTGCTGCTGATAACCAGGCGCATGCGTCTCCAACTAGGAGCTAAGCAGAGTCAACTCGTCGCAGGAACACTTCCGTCTTGGATTTCACCGTCTCAGCCGCTCGGCGTTGCCGAAAGCCGTGCTCTTAGTCCAGTTCTCACCCATTCACTGTCACAACTGTCCCGCGTGTGCATACAGCACAGCACACCGCGATTGCCGCCGAAACACAAAAGCTGAGTCTCCGGCAAAGCCTTTCGCAAAGCATGCAGGACACGTCCTCTTGGCATACATCGACTCTATGAACGACTCGTTGTGGGTCCTGACACCAGAGATACGACGAGAACTCGAACCTGGCCAGTTCTCATTATGTGAAATGCTCGGTGAGTACAATCGATATGCTCTGACGGCCCCTGCACTTGATTCCAACAGTAAGACTCTCATGAAGTCGCTCTGGAGGGAATATGAGTATGTGGGGAAGGGGTAATGTGATATGTATCTGTGGCCTTAGGACTGTCTTCGCCTCCCAGAGAGCACCGAGGCAGATGCTCTAAAAAGTATTCTATTGATGATTAGCTGGAAAGATGCATAGTGGCATATGAATGACTTAGGCACGCAGGTTGATAGGTGTCCCATTAGATTATCATGCAAATTTTATACCAGAGGGTCTGTCACTTCCATGGCTATCGGTCGGAGTCACCCACAGCGTGAAGGATAGGATCTCAACTGGGTGGAGGTAAGGGGGAGGATAAGGCGGTAGCCAGAACGCAGCACTCACTGGTGATGCATTTTGGAAACGGAGCTTGGGTCCTGTACTGTGAGGGGGTGATAATAGAGTTAGAATGCTCAACGGTGGTCGTCGACACCAACGGTTGTAGTCGTAGCACGTCGGTGCGTGGTTTAGATCTTGACCCCGTTATTGTGCGGGCGTCTTGGTCAGGTCAATGATCGTTTATAACCCTCGTGCTAATACTCGGGTGGGTTAGCAAAGAGACACGTTACTTGTGGATTTCCCAACTGCACGACCGAGTATTGTGGGAGAATGTTTTTGGAAACCAGATACTCGAGGGAGGAGCTGGGGAACTGCACTGTGCTACAGTGTCTGGTGTGAAGGACGGGGCTAGCACGGAAACACAAAGTCGCTGAGAAGATCGGTAGTATATTTCACCAGGACCATAACCATTGTACCTACCGAGCTGGCTTGGTACCGCGGAGAGTATGGGACGAGTTCCCCTGGCATTGCTATGGGCAATTGAAGATGGCAAGGAAGGACTGATAGTCGAGTCTTTCCTGCGCCAATGTATCACCGGGACTCGGTCAGACGACGAGAAGAAATGGGACGGCCCAACAAGAACTTGGTGGTCGTAGTTTACACACGTATCAGGCTGTGCACTACAAACAGACACATTGAGCGTTCAACGCCACTCGAATCCGCAGTCCCTTGCCCTTCGTACTTCACCATCGTCCACTACAGTCGTAGCACGCTTACTGCTCAAGACATCCTAAGACCTGTTTTCTCATCTTCACACCGCCATGGCGCCGAGCTCTGTTCGTTCTTGGTGGCGTTCGCTGCGGCGTTCTCAACATCCGAGTGACAATGCTGGTGTGTTACTAGCTCCCATTCCCACTGAGGCTACTCCTTCATGTTGAGTCGACCCTACACCAGCTTTAAACGATCGCTTGGATCCTACTGAGGCCAAAAGGCAGATTGATCGCATCCCTCGTTTTCGTATTCTCGTCGTGGGGAGAGCAAATGCGGGTAAAACAACTGTTTTACAGCGGGTCTGTAACACTATGGATCAGCCTGAGATCTTTGATGGAAACGGAGAGAAGGTATGTGGGTGTGTTATGTGCTTTGTATTTGTCAACATGTCATTCCACTAGGTTGATACTAGGGCGGTGCAGGGTTCATTGGGGGTAAGGCCACCACGTGAAATCACATAGTGCTCACGTTCGAACTTATGCAGCGTAGCTACCATAACATTGAAGATGAGCTAGTGTTTAAAAGTAACCCGCGCTATGTGTTCCACGACTCATGTGGATTTGAGGCGGGGAGCGAGGAAGAGTTTGATAAGATGAAGAAATTTGTTACGGATCAA
Organism: Pisolithus tinctorius; assembly: GCA_024663395.1. Classification (NCBI taxonomy): domain Eukaryota; kingdom Fungi; phylum Basidiomycota; class Agaricomycetes; order Boletales; family Pisolithaceae; genus Pisolithus; species Pisolithus tinctorius. Next base: position 3,239,693 of record JANFAH010000005.1, on the reverse strand, counting down.
GCCAAGTCCACCAAACTGGAGAAGAAACTGCATGCAATTTGGTAAGGGCATCTCTGAGTAGTGCCGCTGGGAGAGTCCACTGATCTGGTCTTTGTGATTGATTTAGGTATTGCATTCCTTTGAATGAAAGCCATAGGATGGTTATGGCTGCTGAAAGGATGTTCTTTAATGAGTGTGATTCAGGACATGGTATGTGTACACAAATATCTCATCACATTTCATACAAAGATTGAGGATTTGCACAGTTCCTGTGATTGTGCTACTAACAAAGGCAGACACCTTAAATCTTGATGCAGTGCAGCAGCTTAGGCGAAGGGGGTTAACTCTAGATGATGCAATGAGAGAGGCACCAGAGGTAGAAACACAGCTGCGAAATAGCTGTCTCGAAAAGATCAAGCAGAGGCTGGATGAAATGAAGTTTCCACCTCAAAACTACCTAATACTCACTGGTAAGTAAGTCATGAATAAAAAAAACTGTGGATTGGCATGTGTCTCTTCAGGCATGGAACAGGAGAGTGCAGATTGTGAAGAGCTATTGAAATGCACAGCAAATGCTTTGACTGAGGAAGGGCTGCAAGGACTGCTTATATCATCACAGCAATCAAACTTGGGACTCTGCATGGAATTTGCCATAATGAGGTGAGTGGTAAAAATCAAGTTCAACAGGGTGCTAACTACAGAAAGGACACTGAAGCAAAGCATGAACATGGGGGCTGATCGTATTGATTTGGAGGAGTTAGCATATGCCCTTGGAATGTGGTTCCCATTTGTAAGCAACCAGTGTTTTGGGTGAATGAGAGGCTAATTTAGGTTATAGGAGGTGTGTGAAATTCTGCAATTACAAGTATAATTGATGCTGAAGGTGATGGTTACTGTTGTGTTTGACTATGATTAACAGAATGTAAGTTGACTCATTGAAGATCATGGTGGGTGCATGCTGACAGGTTCACTTCCACCCTGTTGGACTGGGGTTCATAGTTTGTGAGTGGAGTCATGGCAGATGGTGGTGGGTGCATGCTGACATGTTCACTCCCACCCTGTTGAACTGGGGTTCACAGGATGTGAGTGGAGTCATGGCAGATGGTGGTGGATGCATGCTGACTATATTTGCCACTGCTTTGCTTGACTTGCATGCATAGAATGTGAGTGGACAGATGAAATGTGGTGGCCCTGTATTGTTGCTAAATGTGATTTTCTCTCCTACCCCACTGCATTTGCATTCATAGGATGTGGGTGTTGCCTCTGCATCTGCTAGAGGACAATATATATTCACAATCCTTACTACTTCACTTTTGGCTTGTGGGTCTTAGAGAGTGAGTGTTGTAGAAATTGCCCATTTAGCATGTTTTTAACAAGGCCTTCTCATCAAATAGATGGTGAGCCTGATCAGTGCATGTACCTCTACAATATTGCTGAGACATTGTGTTAGGATGTCAGTACAATCTTCCCATGGAGTATGCCTTTTGCTTATTTCTTCTCTTGCATCTCTCTCAGCATGTTAGTTGTCATAACTCTTATAAAATCCTGACAAATTTTAACCCATTTCCAGAATGTATGGTTTTGTTCCACATCCCACACTCATTCATTGCCCATATGTTTTACAGTTGGTTTGTCACTGTTTTTCCTACTTTAGCATTGGTTCCTGTTTTACTCTTGATATCTTTGCAGGTGGTGTGTTCCAATTCCTTCCCCCCCCCAGCTGTCTATGATGTGTTAAATTGGTTGCTCATAGCAATCTATCAAACATGACAACCATTCAATCTCCATCCCTACATTGTCCAGGTCCAGTCAGCCTTCCATAATGGCACTTGCAGAACATGGCATTGGTAAATTATCTCTTTTGACAATGCTTGAATCCAAAGCTCATGATTACAGGTTGTGTAATTGTCTTTGAATGCTTATTTTTCCAGTTGCAGGCCAAGGATGGGGCTAATGCCAAGAAGGATTTGCAGCAGGATCTGACAGAGATTGTCAAAAAATATCAGAAATCAGGTGTCCAAAATGCTGTTATTGCACACATTGCAGCAGCCTTCCAGCAGCATGGTGAAAGTGTGGATGATTTATGCCCCATGCTTGTGGGTATAGCACAGGAAAACCAGATGTGTAAGACATATCCTTTACCACAATGATGGAAGTCCTGTTTATACTATCAACAGCAAAGAAAATCCTGAAATGAAATAAGACAATTTCAGCTCTTATGCAATTCACTGTTCTTGGTAAGTCCCTTGGTTTCCACCTGGTAACCAGTATGATGATTTGATTTGCAGTATCTCCATGCCTACCAGTGTCTTTTTTGAAATCCCCTATTGCTTTGGAGAATCCTGTGAAATTTGGAATCTGCTTGTTATTGTGTACATTCATGTCCTGTTGTATAGTCCTATGCAACCTTCAAATTTGAGACCTGATTTCTTGCCATCAGAAGTTAGGAATTCATGCTGCCTTTGTATAACCCCATATACATTGCTGGAATCTGGCAATTTATATGACAATCTCCAAGGTCCCATATACATCCAAACTGCCACCACAATGTCACATTTCTCACAAATGTGTCCAGTGGTATTAGCCTCTGAATCTCAAAACATCCATGTGCATACTATTGCAGGTGGATATTTTCACCATTTATAGAGTTATTGTTCTGAGATTTTTTCAGCAAAGCCACTGTTGATAAAGCCAGAAGGCCAATAAAGTCTATGTATGGTCACAAATAAGAGTAGCATGTTGGGGTATGGGACTATTGCTCATCATCAATTTGTATGGCATGTTCAATATCCAATCTCCACTTCAACACACCTAGTGTAAGGTTGTGGGGTGTTATCTCAATTTTACAGGTATGAAGTGTACTATATGGCATTCACATTCTTGTAAGGCACACAGATAAAACTTATTTACAATATTTTCTGAGCCTTGTATACATAAAGCATCATGTGCACTGAATGCTGCAACCCCAAGATGACTACTTGTTTGGGAGGAAATTCTTGCAGGGACTACCACACTCAATAATTAAGAGTATCTTTGAAGCTTGCAGAATATCAACTGAGCACTCAAAAATAAACAAGATTCTTGAAGAGGTATGCTGCATGGAAATGATGCAGAAGGCCATAAGCATGCATATGAGAATGAGCCATGTGGGCTTTGGAGGGAAATCTTGCAGGGATGAAGTGGTTCACACCCACACAGCAAGAGGGGTGATCAACACTCTTCATCTAATGAAAAATTTAGGTACATAAAGGAAGGGGGTGCCATTTATTGAAGAAAGTTAAATCTTCCAATGAAGAGCAACAAATTCCTGAGGAAGGATGGTGCAGACCATCAATCTTGTCAATGAGAACAGGATCACTTGTGGTAAGTGGAAACAACCCCAGAGGTTCCTAGCAGGTGTCACCTGCTTCAATTGAAACAAGGAGGTCCACATGGCTCCTGATTGCCCCCTTCCTCAAAAGGATAAAGGGAAAAGTGCAGCAAAGATGTGACTATTCACAGTCAATGTCCAAGAGGACACACAGTCTGAGCATACTTGAAAGAAGGATGAGCTGGGTGTAAAGATTTGAGATTATTTCCTTCTCAAGTTCATGCACATGAAGTGAACAATCTGGTATTTGTGTAGTAAGACATAGAAAAGAAAAGATATCTATGTGAGATTCTGAGACATATTTTATATACAAGCAGAGCATGTGATACAAGGTATCCCATGCTGGTAATAATGGTCTCTGTTTTTTTAGGGTAGACCCCTAACACCCTCCCTGGTAGAGCCAATGTAGGCTCAGAAAGAAAAGAGAAAAAGAAAGAGGAACAAAAGAGAAAGAGAAAACAAGAAAACATTCATGAGGGTTGGGCCTCATGATTCTCAACAATTGAGGGTGAAGCCTTGGAATTTTGGATGGAAAAAGAGGTGTCAAACCTCATGCTTCCAAACTCAAGGGAAAGTTGAATCTCTATAGGGAACATTCCCTCATGTTCACAACCTGTCTTCATCCTCAAACAGGTCAACAGTCATTTTGTCCTCCTTGGGCTCAGAATCTTTAGCAGGGGGATTTCCCCTGACAGTGGATGCTTCCCCACAAGAACAGTGGGGAAGATCATAGATAAATGCTGTGGAGGTGAATGCAGAGATGATCTGTTGATTGTCAGCCCATAAGGGCACCTGGCCTGGAGGGATCTGGTTGATGTGCAACTAATGGCTTTATATATATATATATATATATATATATCAAAATTAAAGTGCTTGAGGACATTGCTGTCCTATGTTGCACTATTCTAGTGAGTTTTAAAGACTAAAGAGGGCCCCCTGTGGCCTGCCTATCCCTACAAATGAGTGAATGCCCTGATGGCAGGGTTGTTGACCCCCCATCAGTCCACTGTTCCTGCCAGCCATTTTAGACACTCCATCTTGGAGTAGGGATGGCTTGAGATGTCTAGTAGTTGTTTGAGTTCTATCTACACTGAACCAGCAGCCTTGTGGCCAGCAGGTGCTATGTGGTATGTGTACTCCTGCATCCGTTTGTTAGGGGTCTGTCTTGTGGTTGTCTAGTGCGAGATTGGCATGGGTTGAGTAGGGGGGGTGGATGTGGGGACATGTTGCTGTTTAATGCTGGGGAGGGTGAGTTTGGGTTTGTATGGGATGTGTGATTCGAGAGAGTGGGGGAGTTGGACATGAGTGTTGATTTTGTGCGGTATCTGGGCATATGGCAAAGGTGCCAATGTGCATGCTTGTGTGCTTTGTTATGACCATTATTAGTTGCTTTGGTGTTGATAGCCTGTGCAATGCGTTATTGAGTGTTTGGACTACTGTGTGTGTACCTCACCAAAAGTGTTCTGTAACTGTTTGGTCCTTGATACATACTTGATGAGCTGCAGTTGGGCATTCTGGTTGGAGAGTAGGAATGAGAGTGATGTGGTGTCTCTTCCCGGGGCATTCCTCAGCTCATGCCATTCTCTGTCATATCTGGGGCATTGAAACAGAAAGTGATGGACGTCCTCTGGGACATCCCCTCCGCACTGGAGGCACATGGGGGTGTTGCTACATTTGAACTGGTAGAGGTGTTTGTTGAGTGGTATATGTATGGCCAGTGTGGAGCTGGATGAATAGACCTGTTTGTTTTTTGGGTAGTGCTGCAGTTAGCTTGGTGAATGATGTGCTGGGTAAACCTGGGTCAATGTGTGACATGTGGTTGTACTGGGGGGATTTCTTCCAGAGTTTGAGCCATCGGGTCTTCTGCTTTGCAGTGTGGATTTGCTTGAGGGTGGATACACTGCAGGGTAATTGGTCTTTCAGTGAGGGGGGTAGCTCGTTCATGGGACTGGTGGCCTCTACTCTCTTTGCTGCTAACTTTGCCTCCCTGTCTGCTAGCTCATTCCCTTCAACTTCCATGTGACTTGCTATCCAGTGGGTCATGACATTTTTTCTTGACAGACGTTTCTCCTTGAGGATCTTGATGATCATTGACCTGAAATGCATTAGTAGATAATGGCCCAGTTTTGCTGTTGGCCACTCACTCGATCTGATGACTGCTTGGTTGTCTGCTAGAATTGTGACTGGGTATGTGATCTTGTCCCTTGTGTCCAGTAGATGTGCTGCCAGTATTAGTGCCACTGCTTCTGCCTCAAACACTGTGTGTTGTGAGTCACTACCCAAGTGAAACTGTAGTGTAGCGACATGCTTGTAATCGATGTATAGGACTGCTGCTGCCCCTGCTCCACCTTCTGTGCATGAGCTGTCTGTGAATATGAGCATATGGTCTTTGACATTTGTGAGATCTTTGAGTGCTTCTTTTTTTGTTTGGGGCTATGGCTGTCATGTGCGATGGGCGTGCATTGGGGGGATCAAACATGGGTGGATTTTCTCTACATGTTTTGGGTTGACTTCTAGTTCATGAAACAGTCAGTGGAGTGCTGCATGGTGATGTTTGATGTTGGATTTGGCTATTTTGTCTATGTGTGCATGGAGTGGGTGGCTATTGGGTAGCATGGACAGGTGTATTTCTGTTTTGTAGAGCATGTGCTGGATGAGTAGCAGTGCAGGGGGGATGTTGGTGTAGGCTAACAAAGTGTCAGTGGGGGTGGTCTTCATTGCTCCCATGGCTGCTAAGGCTGCTGTTCTTTGGATTGTCATGATTTGTCGTGTGATGCCTTTTGAGCCTTGTGCACTGGAGATGTGATCACCAGCAAAGACTGGCTTCAGCCAGACTGAGGCTGTGTACATTATCTTTGGGACTACTGTGGTCTGGTATAGTTGACACATCATTTTCATTGGGATGCCCCATGATGCTGATGAAAGCCTTCTCAGGAGGAGGGCTTGTTTCATACCCTTTGCCAAGGCTTGTGCTGTGTGAGTCTTCCATCTTAACTCCTGGTCCAGTATTACTCCTAAAAATTTGTGAGTCGTTGTTGGGGTTATTACTGTACCTCTTATCATTAGTGGTGTCCTGGGCTTGGCTCTGCTGAGTGTGAAATCCATTAATGTGAACTTGCTGGTTTTGAAGCACGAGTTGTGCTTGTTGGACCAATCATAACCTCCATCCTCTCGTTCCATCATGTCAAGCAGTGTGGTGTGGGTATCTGTAAACGACTTGCCTATGGCAATGAATGCTGTGTCATCCACGAATGCTAGGGTTAGCTCATTTTTGCCTTTGGCTGTGTTGACTAGATCCAAGCTGTATATGATGTATAAAATCATTGACAGCAGATCACCTTGGCCGATGCTGTTTTTGATGTTGAACCAATCAGATTCATAGTCATTGAATCTTGGCTTCGTTTTCCTGTCTGTTAGTAGTTGCTCTGTAAAACATGTTATCTCTGGTGGTAAACTTCTTTTTCTCATGTTGTGTAGCAGGCAGTCCATTACTGTGTTTGGGAATGCACCCTTGATGTCCAGGAACAGTGTGGACACAACCTTTTTCTGTCTCCAGGCATGTCTCATGGTGGTTTCAAGTAGAAGTAATGAGTCTTTGGTTGAGCATCCCAGTCTGCCACCAAAGTGAGTGACTGGGAGGAGACAGTGCTTTTTGAGGATGTAGGTTGTGTGATCTGCAACTATTGCTGAGAGCAGTTTTGTGGTGGTGTTTAGTAACACTATTGGATGGTATGCCTTTGGTGTTGAGTAGTCGGGTTTTCTGGGCTTGCACAGTATTACCATGGTTGATTGTCTCCATGGGTCATAGTACATGTGGTAGGTGAATACTGTGTTGAAGAGGTGTAGTAAGTAGTCTGACAGCAGAGGGGATTTTTGGAATACTATGTTTGCTACTCCATCCAGCCCAGGAGCTTTGTATGGGCTGAGATTTTTGATGGCATGCATGAGCAGCTCTTTAGTGATGGGGCTCCAATGCTCGGCTGGTTCAGGGTATTCATAGTTCTGAGGTACCATCAAGTGGGATGGTGGTGGTGGGAACAGCATTTATGTGAACACATGACTCTTGTCTTCGTTGGAGCTGATCATGGTGATGGAGCTGTCTGTGGTGGTGTGTTTGAGTGTTGGTATTCTGGACTTGCTGCTGTCGCCATATGGTTTAGAGATATAGGCATTTGCGATCCACAGGTCCCAGTTGCTTGCTTCTTCTAACCAATCTCTCCAATGTCATTTTTTGGCTTTGCAAATGGCTTTGTCATAGGCTTTTGCTTTCTCTTTGCAAAGACTGTGGGCAGGGTGGTTGTGTAGTGCTCGAAAAGTGTAGGAGGTTTTACTTAGCATTTTGAGTTCTCCTCACAGCAACGTCAGTTCCTTCGACCACCAACATTTGATGTGTGGATGTGGGTGAGTTCTGGGTACCTCTTTTTCCAGTGTTGCTTGTAGTGCTCCATCAATACCTTTTGCATATCTCTGGAAGTCTTGCTCACTGGTGATTGCCCTTGGTGGGCTGACCTTGGTCAGTTCTGCCTTGAGGGCAATGTTGAAATTCCTCCAGTCAACTTTGTGGTAGTTGTAGGTTGGTGTGGGCATGGACAGTGTGAGAGTGGTCTCTAGGCACGTGAGGATTGGTATGTGGTTGGTGTTGGGGCTGTGACTTTCTGGGCAGGTGTCACAGCTGATCAAATCCTCTATCATGGAGTCTGTGCAGAAGGTGTTATCTGGTCTCATCCAGTTGCCTGAGGACGATGACTGCAGGGTAGGTGTTCCCTTGGGTAGGATCTGGACCATGCCATAGTCCACTACTAACTCGAGCAGCTTTTGTGCTGAAGCAAGTGCTGCTGCAGTGAAGAGGTGATGGTTGTGCACTTTGTCCCACATGGGGTGATGCCTATTGAAATCGCCTAGCCAAAGCATTTGGTTGTTCATCATATGTCTGATATTCCTGATGTTGGCAGCTAGGAATGTGTCCATTTCCTCCATCATGCAGTCATTGTAGATGTTGAACAGCATGTATGTGCCTTTGTGGTCCTTAGTCGCATTATGACAACATCTGTGGAGGGGAAGTCAACCTGTTCCCAAGAGTTAGTGCTTATCCTGGAGTTTATGAATGTTACCACTCATGGTTTGGCATTCTGTGTTCTTTTCTTCGAGGGGTATACTACCCTCCAGTGGCTGTTGGCTTGCGTGTTGCTGACTTGATTGATCAGTGGTTCTTGTAGGGCGATTATGTCCCAGTCATCTGCTAATTGGCTGTTGATTAGTGAGTGTAGAGCTATGTGAGAAGCATTAAGATTTTGTTGCCATATTCATAGTTTGGTTAACATGTTGGGTTGTGATGGGTCTTCAGACATTGATTAGGGGTGGTGTTGGGTTCAGGTCTTCTGACTGGGGTTCAGTTGTTGGGAGAGGGTGAAGTGGAGGGGGGGCAGGCATGTATATGGGTGATGCATTATGATGGATGTTGTGACATGTGGGTGGGCCACCTCTTCCTCCTTGTATACAGTTCGGGTGCCCACATCTTGGTGGGCCAGATCTGAGGTTCATTGCTTCCCCCAGCATTATTTGTCTGAGAGGACTGTTGCTGGTGGGTGGTATGGGTGGGGGCCTTGTGTGTACAATGAGATAGGAGAAGCCCTCCTTCCTTTGTTGACCTGTTCCATCTACTGTACATCGTGTCTCTCTCCATCTGCCTCTGCTGACTAAGGCTGACTCATCCTCGCCTCTCCCCCTGCTCCCCTACTACATGTGCCCCCATCAAAAAAGACCTGCGACGTCCTTGTCGCTCCCTTCCATCATCCTTCTTCTGTCACGATCTTGCCCTTGCCTTCCATCAGGGGGCCTCATGTTCCCTCTTCCCAACTGCTTTCTTCCCTCACCTCTTCTGTCCTTTCGCCCTCTTCGTTGCCTCCTTCAGCCACCTCCACTATCTGCTCATCTGTCCCCATCTTTTCCTGTAGTTTTTGCATGTATGCTACTTGGTCTGTATGTAGCTTGGTACCTTCTCACAGTGTGAACATGCATAACTGTCTTGCACTGTATTCGCCATGTAGTGGGGTTCCATTCAGTGTGATGAGTTTGTAAGCATTCCAGAGTCGCTCTGCAATCCTGTGTGGTGTTGACCACTTTGGGAGTAGCTTGTGTTCTGTTTTAAACATGTAGTCAGTGTCACTTCTATAGATCTGGACAAGTTGTCTGGGGTTAAAGACTACTTCACCTGGGTGTCTTTGTAAGATTCTTCGGTCAAATGCCCTTTTTCTTTCCACTGTGTGTTTCACTGCTTCATCATATCCATCCAGTCTCTGTTGTGCTGCATATGCCATGTGTGTTGCTGCTTCCACGACATCCAGTGGCACCATTGTGTCCTCTGGTCTGGTGTGTTTGGTGTCAATGATGAGTCCCAGCAGTAGTTCTTTTGGCATGTGTTTGAATGCTGGTAGTAGGCGATTGTTGAGTGCCCTTACTGCATTGTCTAGATGGTCTGGCCATGTTCCTGGTAGTTGCTCCCACTTTGTTGTGCCTGTGTCATCCTCACCTAGCTCTGGCACACAGAGTTGTTTTAGCACGTGTAGTAGCAGTTTGTTCGTTCCTTCTACTAGCCCATTTACCCACGGGGAGTACACCGCTACTACGTGGTGTTTGCATGACCATTTTCTGCAGAACTCCTTTACTGCGTGGTTGTCAAAGTGCTTTCCACCATCAGTCATGAACATTTCGGGTGCGACATATGTGTTGAAGATCACTGACAGACTGTCTATTGTTGTTTTGGCAGTACCTGCTGTTTTGAACTTTGTTACCCACAGATGTTGGGAGAATGTGTCCATGAACAGGCCTAGTGTATGGTATCCACCTTTGCCGGTGGGCATGCTCAGATAGTCGCCCACTAGTAGTTCGAATGGGTGCTTGCGCATGATTGGTTCTAGTAGTGAGTGTATGTATTGTGTTCCGAAACTCTTGCACTTAGCACAGTCTGTGATTGCCTTCATGATTGAGATGTCGATCTTTGGAGAGTAGTAGTGGTCTGTGAGGGCGATTTTCAGCGCATCGTGTCCCCAGTGCCCTCCTGTATTGTGTACACATTTTGCCTCTTGTTCCGCTTCCTGCCTAGTTATGCACTCGGTTCTGCTTCAGGGTCATATGTTTGTTTTGCCATATATGCACCATAGCTGTCCATCTTCTATTAAATACTGCAATGCTCTGTGTCTTGCCCTGCTACAGTCCTTTGGGTTTGATGTTGTGTGTTGACATTGAGAATCACATCTATTACCTCTAGAAACATTGGTTCGTCAGTAAACCGGTCTCTTAACCTTTGTAGTTTCTCATCTAATTGGCTTAGCACGAATACGTCATTCACTAGTCCTGTCATTGCTTTGGGTTCCAGGTTTACTGACCACTGGCTTCCATCATCATCTGTTTGTTCTGTGTTGTCCCATTGTTGGCTCAGGCCGTCCACTACTACATTTAGTTTGCCTGGGATGTGTCTTACCGCTACTATGTTGTGTGCTAGTACTCCATCTCTCCATTGTGCATGTGCTGCCAATATGTTGTTGTTGGCCAGCACGTCTCTGAGCACTTGGCAGTCCATCTCTACCTCCACTGGGTAGCCCCAGATAACGTCTGAGAAGTGGTCTAGGCCATATTTAAGTGCTGCAAACTCCAGTAGGAATGGCTTGTAGTTGCATTCAGATGTGGATGTGCATTTTGATGCAAATGCGATAGGTACTATTTTGTTCACCATTTTACCACTTGGTAGTTGTATCTGTATTCATTGTGTCAGTACAGCTCCTAGGCCTTCTTGGCACCCATCCATTGTGATGATGAATGGCATTCCGTCATACTTGGGTGTGTGTAGTACTGGTTCGTTCGTTAGCGCCACTTTCAAGTGTAAGAATGCTCTTGTGTGTTCTGTCCTCCACCTGTCTTTCAGCTTGTAATTTGTCATGGCTCGTCTGTACGTCATTTTTGCGACTGGTTTTGGTACATCAACATCCTTGACTAAGTTCCATAGTGGTCCTTCGATTTTCACATATCCTTTTATGAGGTCTCTGAAGTGGCCAGTGAGTCCTAGGAATGAGCTGAGGTTTAGTGTGTCTTCTGGTTGCTTCCAATTGACAATTGCTGTTAACTTAGCTATATCCGGTTGTACTCCGTTTGGTCCTACCATCGCTCCTGTGAACATTGTTTCCAACATGAAAAGTTTGCACTTTGTTGGCAATATCAACAGGTTATTTTCCCGGAACTGTTGAAAGGCTTTGCATAGCTTATCTAACATTCCATTGAACGTGTTATTGCTGGTCCTGCTGTCATCTACGAACAGTTCTATTATATTTGTTGCTAGTAGGTTGTGTAACTTGGTTGTGATTGTCACCAAGAACATAGTTGGGGCTCCTGTTAGTCCCATGGCCATGTGCATGTACCAGAAGTATCTGTGCCCTTCTACGAAGAAGGTTAGGTACGGTCTCCATTGTTTTGGTACTTCAATTGCATAGAATCCTGAAGCAAAGTCAAAAACTGAAACATATTTGTGACCACTTAGCCACTGCTGTTTTGCTCTTATGTCCCCTTGGTGCATGGGTGGTATTTGTGTGACCTTGTTGAGTTCTGCAAAGTTTTGGGTGACCCTCCACTTTGTGGTACTGCCGCCCATCTGTTGTTTCATCACTGTCCCTTTGGCTTTCCTCTCCATGTCTGGGAACGGTACCTCTATGCCTGCTTGTCTGCATTGTTCATTCAGTTCTTGTTGTAGGTCCTTCAGTGTCATGCCTGCTTTGTCTTCATGTGTTTTTTGCATTAGTACTGTTGGCACCACGTGTTTGATTTCTTCTATGTTTGCTGGTTCAACCATTCCCATGTCCAACATTTGCTGTACCCATGTGTGCATGAATGCTTTCTGCAGTGGTGATAGTGGTCATTGTTGAGGCGATGTCGTGAAGGTTTTTTCTTTTGGTATGTTAAGGTCAATCGATGTGCCTGGTACGAGTAGTACCTCCTTGATCGAGCATGTGAAGACATCAGTGTATTCCGCTATGAACTCATCTACTCACCTTTTCTTGTCAGTTGTTAGTTCATTCCCTATCTTGACCACTTTCTGTATGTATTCTATTTGTTTGATGTTGAATGGGTGTGTTTGCCTTGTGAATATATCTTCGTCTGAGTTTATCTGGTTCACCGCTGTGAGTCAAAGTGAGGTTCAGTGGTGGAAACCAACCAAAACCAACACAAAAGACAATGAAAGCGAGTGGTGGTGTGCCTATGCGGTACCTAGATGGTGGAACCTGTTCTTTGGGAGGGTTTTTGCGAACTACAACACTCAAAGATGAGTGCTGAGGGTTGGGGGTGCTCCTGATGAAGAAGGAGCAGGAATGCGAGAGGAAGCGATGGGGTAGACTGCTGTCAGCCTACAGAAGGATGGATGACGACTTAATTCGATGCTCTGAGCTGCACCGAGCTCAGGGAGGACTTGGAGCGAAGTAGATTGATGATAGACGATAATAAGCGAAGTAGACGATAGTTAGACCCTTAATAAAGTCTCAACTATCAAAGCTGCTAAATGATTTTCTGAATGATAACAAAATGCGAGCAAGAGGGGCTCTCTGATGTCTTCTTCTTTTTTGCTACCTAAGTCCAGTGATTTATATACAGTACAGGGGCGTTGCCTATGGAAAACAAGGTGCAAACACTTGGTAAGTGATTGGTAACTGATGAGTAAGGAATGTAAGCAGTGGGTAATCGTCTTAGAAAGCATTGGTGAGCATTGGTAAGGATAAGTAAGCCAAAAGGCGAAGAATCAGTAATCAAGGGCAAAAGATTGGTAAGTATTGGCAATAGGTGAGTCAAAGACAGTCAGAATGTCAAAGTATGAGTCAAGTAATGTCAGAAACTGGGAAAGCGCACTGGAATCACATTAGGGGGAGGCTGTGCATGTCACATCTCGAAGAGATCGTTTCTGGGCCAAAGTGGGATGACAGAGAGGCAGCGCTGATCTGATGCCGATATAGTACATCCAAAAGCGGACAGGGTGAGTCAGATGTCAACAGGGGTCAAGCTTTGGGGGTCTGTGGGGTGACAGGAGCATAAGGGATCGCAACTTTCCCCCCTTACTGTCCTCTCAGTGAAGCAAATAAAAACTTCATGAATGAGGCTCTGTTGGAAGAGAGGATGAAGGGGGAGCATCTTCTGCTGTATCTTGCAATAAGGAGGCAAGATGTGCATCATACTCGTCATGGATGCGATCAGGGAGAGTGGAGAACAGTAGATTATACTGTAGCTGTCGCAATTTTGGAAGAATGATGGACGAGACTGGTATGAAGACGTTGCAGGGAGCAGGGAGGAAGGATCCATATGCTTCTTGGACTGGAGAGACTGAAACGACCACATAAGACCTTTCCAAGCGAATGACAGACCTGAGGCGACCAAAGAATGTCCTCCTAGAGGTCATACTGACAAAAAGAACACGCTGTCCAAGCTGGATGGGCTGAGAGGGGGCAGACGAGGGTGGGATGTACCAGGATGCTTCAGGACGGAAGCTAGTAGGAACTCCTGGTAGATATACATAGCCATGGTCCCTAGCAAAGGGGACAAGCGAAATGATTGATGTGGAGGCGGCCATATCAGAAGAATTAGCGAAATGAGCGTCTTTTGGAGGGAGTGCTGTAGAAACGTGTGGAGTGCGCAAATCCTTTCCAATTTTGGAAGGTGGGATCGCGTGGCTGAGCACTACAAGCGAGTGTGGGAATGGTTTCGGTGTCTGCAGAATTGGCGGAGATATGTCGAAAACCGGAATGCCGTACACAGGCACTTAAGAACTTTATTGGTGCTTAACTCGCTTCCTCCTTTTTCTTTGGCATTGACAACTCGTTCTTGTGTGAGGGATGACTGCCAACATTTCTGGCCGTCCTTCTTCGCATGAGGGCTATGGTCTTCATCTCCATTCATCAGCTACATCCATGTCCACCTCACCAAACACCTTTGGTGTGTGACACCGCACAGGGTTTTGTACTTGGGCCTTCGCTTGCCATGGTTTGTTTATTGGTGTCGCATTGCTTGATGTCCAGGGTCCTGTGTTTATTACCCATGACTTGTTCATGGGTTTGGTCGTGATATCTGTTGTGTAGCATTAGCATGTGTTCTCTGTCTGACACTGTTACCTGGTCTGTATTGTAGTCATGTTGCACCTTGAATGCAATTAGTAGTGGCTTTCCTACCAGGAATGCCCATCCGCTGTCACACACCAAAGGTGTTGTGGACATGGTTACAGCTGACTCTGCCTAACTTGTCGACGAGTTGCACACAATGCCCAAGCATGCAGATGAAGACTAAAGGCCTCATGTGTAGAAAGACTGTTGGACGTTAACAGTCATCCTTCACACAAGAACGAGTCGTCAGTGCTAAAGAGAAAAGAGGAAGTGAGTTAAGCGCACATTAAAGGTTTTTAGTGCCCATGTATGGCATTCCGGTTTTCATCGTATCTCCACCATTTCCAAAGATATCGACTCTGTTCCCACACTTGCTTAAAGTGCTCAGCCCCACGATTCTTCCTTCCAAATTTGGAGAGGATCCTCGCACCCTGCGCATTTCTACAGCACTCCATCCATCAGATGCTCATTTTGCTAAGTCCATCAATCATGGCCACCTCTTCATCGATCATCTCACTTGTCTCATTTGCCAGAGACAGTGGCTACGTATATCTGCCAGGTGTTCCCACCAGCTTCCATCCTGAAGCCCCCTGGTTCATCCCATCATTGTCAGCCCCATCTCGTCCCATGCAGCTTGGTCAGCGTGTTCTCCTTGTCAGTATGACTTCCAGAAGGACATTCTTTGGTCGCCTCAGCTCTGTCACTTGGTTAGAAAGGTCTTATGTGGTCATTTCAGTCTCCCCAGTTGATGAAGCATATGGATGGTTCCTCCCTGCTCCCTGCACCATCTTTGTTCCAGTCTCATCCATCATTCTTCCCACATTGTGACAGCTGCAGTATAATCTACTGTCCTCCAGCCTCCCTGATCGCATTCATGACAAGTATGACATGCATCTTGCCTTCTTACTGCAGGATCCAGCAGAAGACGTCCCCCCTTCTCCTCCTCCTCCATCAGAACCCCATTCATGAAGCTTTTGTTAACTTTTCTGAGAGGATGGAAGGGTGGGAGATGCGATCGCATATGCTCTCATTGCCCCACAGACCCCCAATGCCCTAACCCCCTTTGACACCTGACTCATGCCCTTCAATTCTGGAATTAATACTTCCCTGTCTGGAAACACTGTCCATCTGTCATGCCGTCTTTGGATCTAGAGATGTCTCTGCCGAGATCTAACTTGCATCGCCACCCCCTAATGTGATATCAGTGCGCTTACTCAGTTTCTGATTCTATTTGACTCATTCTGTGATATTTTGACTATCCTTGACTCATTCATTGCCAATACTTACCAATCTTCTTTGCTTGCTTACTTTTCATTTCTCGCTTACTCATCATGATTACTCAGTCCTTACTCATTACTTACCAAGTGTTTGTGCCTTGTTTGTCACAAGCTGTACTCCCCCCTCAGTATATAAACCCCCATGTACTTAGCTACAAAAAAGGGCAATCAGAAGCCATTCACTCAGCAGTCAGTCAGTTCTTCAGTGCATAACTCATTGTTGACAGTTGAGGCTCATTCAGAAGAGTCTATCTGTCTCCATTCATATCATTGGTAGTTGAGGCTCCATGAAGGGGTCTATCTGCCACCATCCATCATCTGCA
This sequence comes from Pisolithus tinctorius, assembly GCA_024663395.1. Taxonomy (NCBI): domain Eukaryota; kingdom Fungi; phylum Basidiomycota; class Agaricomycetes; order Boletales; family Pisolithaceae; genus Pisolithus; species Pisolithus tinctorius. Next base: position 3,223,615 of record JANFAH010000005.1, on the reverse strand, counting down.
GTCTTATCCACACTTAGTCAGCACTCTTGCTTAGTCATCCATCCAACTCCTGCGTAACTCGTCATTGACTTGTGCCAGGAGCACGTTGTATCAAAGTCCATCATTCCAGAAGTCCTTTCAGCTGAACACCTTCACTCCATTCAGCATCCCCCATCCAATCATCACTTGCTTATCTACTCCTGTGCAACTCGTTGTCAACTTGCACTAGGAGCACCTGCCATTGAAGTTTCCCCCTCTTAGGTTTCTGCACTCCAGGTCCCGTGGAGGCACACCACCACTCACTTTACATTTGTCTTTTGTGTTGGTTTTGGTTGGTTTTCACCACCTTTCCACACTTTGACTCACACCGCCTCTGCTATTAAATACCACAAATGTGCCTTGTGTCTTGACATCTCCTGCTCGTATCGTTCCTGTCCATTGTGCTACTGCTGGTATGACTGTGCCATTCACCATCCTCAGTGGTTGTGAGCAGGTGATCCACCCTTTTAGCTTGTGTTTGACTGTTTCGAAGACTGTTGTACACATCGTGTTTATCATTGCACTGTCGTTGAATAGGGCCTGTACTCATATTCATTCCCTGTTTACATTGTCTATTGTTATGTTTTGTACGAATGGGACAGTTTTGTTGCTCTTGGAATCTGCATCGTCTGCTTGTGTGCTTGCTGTGTATATGTCGACTGTTTCGTCGATTGCATTGTTCAATACATGCAGGCCCATGTATTGTACTTGTGATCTGTGAGCTACTGGGGTTGTTGTTCCATCCATTATGGTGACCCGTCCTCTTTTCCCTGCTCATCTTCGATGACTAACCTGATATCTGTCACCATTGCTCTATTGATGGGCCCTAATGCCTGATTGCACATCACCCTCCATGCAGTTTCTCTAGGGTCCAAATGCATCCTATCTCTGGGTGGTATTGGGCAGTTGTGGCTTGTGTGGCCGTGTGTTCTGCACTTATAGCACTCACCTGAGCAAACTGCTGCTGTTCCTGGTCGCAGTGGGAACAGGGTGTGCTCAGCCACTCTTGTGGCCTCGCCGTATGTCTGCATCCAGGCAGTGAGTTGTGCTTCATACACTCTCCATCCTCCTGGGTCTGCCACATGGTGTGTGAGTTTATTGACATTATTGCAGATGATTTCCTTCTGCGTGTCGGTGAGTGGTGCTGGTGCTTGTCTCCCTTGCTGGATCGTGAAGTGGGAGCTTGTTGAAGCTGGTTTTGGCACTGTCATTGCTGGTGCTGTGATGTTTGTAGGTGTGATTGTAAGGCACTGTAGCCTTGCTGTGAAGTCTGCCAATGATGCCTTCTGCTGTTGTGCGAGTCGCCTCTCTCTCTTGTCCTCTTCCTTTTTCCTCTCATCCAGTTCCTCCTTCTCCCTCTGTATCTCCTCTACGTCCAGTCCCCAAACTTCCAATGCCAAGTCTTCGAAGGATGTGTACTTCTTCTTTGTTAATTTTCGGATGACCTTGGGAAGTTGTTTGTGTACGATGTGAATGAGGCCTATGTCTCTCTCCGCTCCTGCTGCCTTAGCCAGGTGTAGTACTTCCTTTGCCCATACTATGTGCGCCCACACCTTCATGCCTCCCACCTCCTTTCTGGTTCCTACCTCCTCATCTTTCAGTGTTAGCATGGTTAGTTCTTCTTGGTATGCCTCCTGTGTCTTCACTGCTGCTGGTAGTGGTTCCCATTGCTCATTGAACACCTTCTCTAGCTCTGTCCATATCACCTTCTGGGAGCTGCTCAGGCCATTGTACCACCTTTGTGCTTCTGAGTGCAGTGCAAGGTAGTCTTGTAGGGCCTCGATTTTCTCCATTTCATCTGTCACTGCTGCCATTCACATGATATGCTTGAACATGTGTAAGAAGGTCTGTGGATCCTGTGTTTCATCCTCATCCCCCCTGAATGGTTTCAGATCTGTCATCATTGCGACTCGTGCTGGGTCTGTCCTCTGTGCTGATCTTGTGGCCACAGGCGTAGTGTTTGCTGTCTGTCAATTTCCTGCTGTGGTGGGTGGTGGTGCTGAGATGTACTCGGGTAGTGTACTGGTTTCGTGTGGTACTAGTTGTTGTGTTATTGCTTGGGTGGTTCGACTGGGTCCCACATACTGCAGTGACCAGTGTATTGCTGCTGTGTTGTCCTGTGGCTGCTCATTGGACATTGGGCTTAATTGTCTGGATGGTGGTAGCCCTCTTGTGGATGCATACTCTGGTGGTGAGTCTGACACCAGCTCTAGCACGATGTCACTTTCTGTTAGTGGTGTGTCCAGTGGTGATGACATTCTGGATGTTGTGTTGGGCATTACATGTGCCATGAACCGACCCTGTTCATCCCTTGGTTGTCCTCATTTGGGTGGCAGGATTGCGTGTGGTTGTTATGGTGCATTGCTGTTTTCTTAAGTCTTGTATATCGGGTCGATACAGGTTGATATGGGTCTGCAGGTTTTATGTGTGTATCACTGCTATATCTGTGCTCAGCATCTATGTGGGTCTTGGTGCAGGTTTCTGCAGTTCTTTTTGTGGGTTCAAGTGCCCTCTTGTCACCATGATGAGATAGGAGAAGCCCTCCTTCCTTCGTTGACCTGTTCCATCTACTGTACATTGCATCTCTCTCTGTCTGCCTCTGCTGACTAAGGCTGACTCATCCTCGCCTCTCCCCCTGCTCCCCTACTACAACAATGGGGTTGGTTGTGCAGGCCAGAAGCTCGATGTGCGTCCACTCCTCTGACATGGGGAAGTAGGGCATGTGGTTTTCTGGAGTGCATTCATCCATTGCATTGTGTCTTCTGATGAGATCTGGGCAATTTCTGTCTCTGCTGGTGTGAGTGTTGTTCTGGCAGTTGACACAGAAGGGGGTGGGAGAGGAGGTGTTGCATTCCTGGGTGTGGTGTGGCTGGGCACAGATACTGCAGGTGTCCATGGATTCTTTACATTCTCTTGCAAGGTGGCCTATGCATTGACATCTGAGGCAGTGAACTGGTTCCTTCTTGTCTTTGTGTGGGCATAGTCTATTGAGGCCCCAGTAGAGGCCATCTCTGATAAGTTGGTTAGCAATCTCTGGAGAGGTGATGGATGCGAGTGCGTGGGCTACTCGTTGGCTTGGGGTGTGTTTGGCTGGGTCTTTTATCCACTTGATCTTGGTGATTGAGCCCTGTGGAATGTTGTTTTCAGTTTCCATGTTGTGGAGGGCACCTGGGTTGTCAGTTTCGGTCGAAATGGGTAGGAAGGGGATTACTATATTGTAGTGCCTATCCTTGATCACTACTTTGCCTCCCAATTTCGCAAGGAAGGTCATTTTGTTAGCTGGTTCTCTGATCCATGCTATGGCTTCTTGGTTGTTGAATTCAAGGAGTATTCTGTTGTTGCATAGTTGTGCTATTGGTCTGAGTTGCAGGTTGGGGCATGAGTCAGGTGTCAAAGGGGGCTAGGGTGTTGGGGGTCTGTGGGGCAATGAGAGCATATGCGATCGCATCTCCCACCCTTCCATCCTCTCAGCGAAGTTAACAAAAACTTCATGAACAGGGTTCTGATGGAGGAGGAGGAGAAGGGGGGGACATCTTCTGCTGGATCTTGCAGTAGGAAGGCAAGTTGCACGTCATACTCGTCATGAATGCGATCAGGGAGGCTGGAGGACAGTAGATTATACTGCAGCTGTCGCAATGCAGGAAGAATGATGGACGAGACTGGAATAAAGATGGTGCAGGGAGCAGGGAGGAACGATCCATATGCTTCATCAACCGGGGAGACTGAAACGACCACATAAGACCTTTCTAACCGAGTGACAGACCTGAGGCAACCAAAGAATGTCCTTCTGGAAGTCATACTGACAAGGAGAACACGCTGACCAAGCTGCATGGGACAAGACGGGGCTGACAACGACGGGATGAACCAGGGGGCTTCAGGACAGAAGCTGGTGGGAATGCCTGGCAGATATACATAGCCACCGTCTCTGGCAAATGAGACAAGCGAGATGATCGACGAAGAGGTGGCCATGATTGATGGACTTAGCAAAATGAGCATCTGATGGATGGAGTGCTGTAGAAACGCGCAGGGTGCGAGGATCCTCTCCAAATTTGGAAGGAAGAATCGTGGGGCTGAGCACTTTAAGCGAGCATGGGAATGGAGTCGATATCTTTGGAAACGGTGGAGATACAATGAAAACCGGAATGCCGTACACGGGTGCTAAAAACCTTTAATGCGCGCTTAACTCGCTTCCTCTTTTCTCTTTAGCACTGATGACTCGATCTTGTGCGAAGGATGACTGTTCATGTCCAACAGTCTTTCTACGCATGAGGCCTTTAGTCTTCATCTGCATGCTTGGGCATTGTGTGCAACTCGTCAATGAGTTAGGCAGAGTCAGCTGTAACCATGTCCACAACACCTTTGGTGTGTGACATCGTGTTCCTCAGCTCTATGCTTCCTTCGCTTCTATGTGGAACTCACCAGTGTTCTCAAACCCTCGGCACCACACTGTTGCCATCACCACACAGCAAGCTATTTATGTCTTCCACACCATGTGGCTGACCAGGGATGGTCAGCACCTAAGTCCCCTGCAGGTGTAAGGAATCTGCATTCCCTAGATGTGTGAGCCCCTATTATTAACCATTCTGTGGATACTGTTATGTCTGCTCCCCTCTCACATTCACCATTGTTCATGCGCTACCTTCCCATGCCCTCACTCCCTCTCGCGCAGTGCTATACCCATGGCCACTGTGCTCCAGTCGCTTTTTCCCTCGGACTCTTTCTCTTATCATGGTCTCTATTCCTTAGTGCTTGTAGTATACCCTTGGCCTCTGTTTTGGCCTGTCTTCTGTGTAAGTGCTCTCGGCAGTGTTTATCAACTAGATCCCGCGGTTTGCACTCTCGTTTACAAGCCAGTTGCCAAGAAGGTTCGGACAGTACCTGCCCTGATGGTGGAAGAATACCACATTGTGCGCAGCCTGCCAGATGATCTGCTTGCTGGTCTCCAACCACTTCTGACCCACCCACCAGATTTTGCTCCAGGCATCCACTTCACTGCCAAATGGACCACGGAACTTGACCTTGATCCCACAGATTGGCTTTGGCCAGAAGAACTTAAGCTCATGACTTGGCTCATCTCAGTCCACAAGCCTGCATTCACATGGGACATTACAGAGCATGGACACCTAGACGAATGTTACTTCCCACCTGTAAAGATCCCTATGATTCCACACACACCTTGGGTCCAATGCAATATCCCTATTCCAAATGCAATACATGCCCAAGTCATAGACATGATTAAAGATCGCATCAAGTCTGGCATGTACAAACCTTCTACAGTGGCTTACCACTCCTGCTGGTTCTGCATAGTAAAGAAAGACAGAAAGTCTCTTCGCCTTGTGCATGACTTACAGCCCCTGAATGCAGTGACCATCCACAATGCATCCATTCTGCCCTTCATAGAACATCTCGCAGAATCCTTTGCCAGGTACATGGTATATGCGATGATGGACCTCTACTCTGGGTATGACCAGCACGCACTTCATGTGGATTCCTGCAACCTCACCACTTTCGGTACCCTGCTCGGACCGCACTGGCTTACTACCCTGCCACAAGGTCATGTGAATGCAGTCCAGGTATACCAGGGAGATACTGCATTTGTTCTCCAGGATGAGATCCCACATCATACCCTGCCCTTCATAGATGATGTCCCTGTAAAATCCGAGACCACCCACTATCAGTGTGCAGATGGGTCCTATGAGACTATCCTGGAGAATCCTGGGATTCAGAAATTTATCTGGAATCACTGTATAGTTGTTAACCATATCCTTCAGCGTTTGCAGAACATTGGAGCCACCATCTTGGCAAAGAAGTTCATGCTAGCCGCTCCATCTGCTGTGATCGTCGGCCACAAGTGCACCTTTGAAGGTCGCATTCCAGAAGAGAGCAAAGTGCAGAAGATCTGCAACTAACCTGAGTGCTGCAACCTGACACAGGTTCATGGTTCCTCGGTGTCTGCAGTGTGCTATGCATCTTCATCAAAGACTTCGCCAAGATTGCATGGCCACTAGTCATGCTCATGTGGAAAGACGTACCATTCACATGGGATGAACCACAATGCACTGCCATGCAATGACTCAAGGACGAAATTGTAAAGTCCCCCACACTCTGAAGAATTGACTACGAGTGCAGTCGTGAAGTAATTCTAGCAGTCGACACCTCAGTCATCACAGTTGGCTATATCCTCTACCAGCTCGGTGAAGATGGCAGGTGGCACCCAAGTTGCTTCAGATCCATCACCCTCAACAAAGTGGAAAGCCACTACTCCCAGGCCAAACTTGAGTTGTATGGTCTTTTCTGTGTGTTGCATGCAGTATGCATATACATCTTCGGTCTCACTAACTTCACTGTGGAGGTAGATGCGAAGTATATTAAGGGCATGATAAATAACCCAGATCTGCAGCCTAATGCAATGATCAATCGCTGGATCACTGGTGTCCTCCTCTTCTCATTCAAACTCATGCACATCCCTGCAGACAGGCATGCCGGCCCTGATGGCTTATCCTGCCGTCTGCAGTCAGAGCTCGACCCACCTGAGGATGACGACCATGAGGATTGGCTAGACCGTTTTTATTCTTTCTCTACACAGGTTGTCAATGACCACCTGCCTCCTATGTTGCTTTCCAGTCAAGATCACCATTCCTTACTGCCACCCGCTTATCATTGGGCAAGCCTCCCGCTGCCTGCATCCTTTTATCTCATGTTTGCTGCAACTGCTGATGCTAATAACCCTTCCAATACCCCTGATGACCCTGCCATCCTGCGGTCCATGAAAGCCCGGGCATGCAAAGTGAAGATAGAAATGATCCATGCATTCCTTGCGACCTGCGAGCAACCTCCTGACCTTACTGATGCACAGTACTCATCCTTCTTCAATTTGGCTAGCTGCTTCTTCCTCCTAGATGGAAATCTATGGCATAGAGAACCACAGACAGCACCAGCTAGTCATTGACAAATCCAAGTGGTATCATCTCATCAAAGAGGCACATGACGACCTCGGACACAAGGGTGTCTTCACAGTCTGCACGCACCTTCTCCTTCGCTTCTAGTGGCCTCTTCTTGTCGAGGATGTGAAGTGGTATGTCCACACTTGTCACAAATGCCAGATCCACCAGATGCAGAAGCTTCATATCCCCCCCACTGTACCCATGATAGGGGGCCTGTTTCATAAAGCTCACATTGACATGATGCTAATGCCCAAAGCCAGCAGCTACCACTACATAGTACAGGCTCATTGTGCACTCACCTCATATCCCAAATGGTGCATGTTGTGCACAGAAAATAGTACCGCACTTGCATCCTTCATCTTCGAGGACATTCTATGTCGCTGGGGTCTGCTTTCTGAAATTGTCACTGACAATGGTCCCATGTTCGTCCAAGCCTTAGATGCCCTAGCTGTGCAATATCATATCTGTCACATCCATATCTCTCCTTACAACTCTCAGGCTAATGGCATTGTAGAGCATTGCCACTATGATGTTTGCGAGGCGATCATGAAGAGCTGCGAAAACAACAACCGCTGCTGGCACACCATTGTGCACTCCATGTTCTGGGCCAAGTGGGTCACCATCTTGAAATCCATGGGTTTATCCCCTTACTTAATGGTACATGGTGTCAAGCTGCTGTTTCCATTTGATCTTGCTGAGGCTACCTTCCTCTTACCCCTATTGTCATATCCATGACTCTCGGACTCGGACTCAGCCCAGTCCAGACCCCTAGCCCCTAACTCCGGTCAACTCCGGTCCTGGTCCAGCCTAGACAACCCAATCCCGGCCCTAGATAACTCAACTCCAGCCTGCATAACTCAAGTCCAGCGTTTTACCCCTATCTCCGGTTCATTTCGGCCTCCTGGCCTTGCGCTGCTCCACCCCGGTCCTCCTAGGTCCATGTCTGGGTCACCCAGACATAACTCCGGTCTGTTTCCCTTTGTTTGTACTATATTTAGTCTAGCCCATTCATCTGACTTTCGCTTACTGTACAAATCCTGTGTCTGACCCCAGTATGCCGGTCACCCGGACTTTGGCTATTAGCCTCGGAACAGCCACTGTGGCTATCCATTCTCTTGCTAATTTTCTTGCTAATAGCTTATTAACAAGTCCAGCTCTATGTTCATTATCCCGGACTGGCCTCATGTATTTAACCCCTGTACATACTTTGTAGCACCCTCAGTCAGAATATCAATTAAGTATTACCCTCAACTCCGTACTACCCCTCGAGACTATTCTATAGCTAAGGCCGAGCCTTAAGCTATCCCCGACCCCTGTCCCGGACCTCTCCCCAGCTTGCATAAGGGTACAGCACATAAGCTGAGACCAAGGGAAGTAGATCCAACCCCGGACCAGCTTCCCCCTGTGCGCACCCCAAGACCGGTCGGTTTCCCATGCTACCGGTCTTATTCCCGCGCTCCCGGCCTTAAGTCCGGTCCTCCGGACTTAGCCCCTGACCTCCGGCCTTGACTCCGGTCCAACCAGACTTGGCCCCTGTCTCCCAGCCTCAACTTTGGCCACTCAGACTTAAGCCCTGTCTTCCAGCCTTGACTCTGGCCACCTGGACTAGCCCCTGTCACCCAGTCTTGAAGCCCAGTCACCCGAGGGTAAACCCGTACTTCACAGTATATTCTGACTCACACTTGTGCAAGTCACTTCATCATGTCTAGGTCCTGCTCTAGAGCCCCTACCCATGGCCTTGCCCATTGGGACTCATTGGGATACCTCTCCTCTGACTCCGGAGCCCAACCTGGAGATCTCTGCTAAAGCAGAGAGGTAACCCGGCACCCCTCAGCACTCTGCACACCCCCAGGTTGCATTACCCCTGACACTATGGTCCTTAGTAGTCAAAACTTAATGCATCCATTCCCTTGCTCCTGAGCCCTGCCTGCCACTCATTTTCTCCTGACTCCGGACCGGCCATGTCAGCCCCTGAGTCGGACTCACCATCTGGACTCACCACCAACCTGGGTTCACACCTGAGCCCACTTCCAGGTCGGAGTTACCCTCCGGACTTGCCCCTGAGCCGGCCTCATCAACCGGACTCACTTCTGTTAGCTCCCCTGAGCTACCTCAGACCCCTGGCTGGTCACCCTGGTCTTCACCACAGTCCTTACCTCAGTCATCCCAGCACTCTAGCCCAGCTGTCTTCGTCCAGTTCTACTGTATTGAACACTGGGGTCTCATCACTCATTTGACCTCCTGACTCCCTGATATTGGTCTTCGGACATCTGTGCACCTCCGGTGCAGCCCACAGGCCTGGACTTAGCCAGTCCCGGCCCTCAACACCTTCCCTGGTTCCCCATCGGCACTCGGCTTCAGCAGTTTTGGGTCCGGTCTCCACCCTTGGCCTTTGCTACACTGGCCTTGGAGCCCTGGACCCCCTTTCCAGTCTCCAGAACTGTCTGTCACCAGCCTGTCCAGCCCTGGGTTGGCTTGTCCACACTCACTCAGACTTGTCTGAAGCCAGTTTGCCACTTCCCTCAGCCTCCTGCCCTTTGTTACTGGCCCTCTCGGCCCCGGTTTGATTCAGCCACCTCACCCGGACTTGTCTAGACCTGTTACTAGGTTTGGACCGGTCCTGGCTCTCCTCAGACCTTTTCTGTTCCTTACAGACCCCTCCTGGGTCTCCTGTCCATTGTCCCAGTGCTGCACTAGTCACCTCGGCCTCGGGATGGTGCTTGTCCTTTGGACTTGTACCAGGCCTCAGCTCCAGTAGTCTTAGCTAGTGCATGACACCTCTGTTTCGGTCTAGGACCAGTCTGCCACCCCTCTGGGCCTTAGCCCAGTCCCTGACCTCTCTTCTGGCCTCTCTTTTCACTTGAAGGCACCCCCTGGGCATGCTAGTCCTTCGGACTTGCTCCTGGCCCTGGTCTTCAGTCTAGGACCGGTCTGCTGGTCCTCCGGCCCCTATCCCGGTCCCTGACCTCATTTCCGGTCCTTTCCCTGTCCTCTGTCCACCCCGGGATCCTAACTGGGTTAACAAGTTGGTAACTTTGTACTCTGGAAGCCAAAACCGGTGGTCTTGGTTGAGACAAAACAATTAGAGTCTACCCCAGGATCCTAACTGGGTCAACAAGTTGGTACTCTGGTACACCAGAAGCTGAAACTGGTGGTCTTGGTAGAGACAAATCAATTAGTGCTACACTCCGGTCCCCCTATTTGTGTCCGCTTTTTCCACCTCTGGACTCCTTTATGACCACTCTCCTGAGTTCCGGTCTTCCTTCCCTCACTAGGCCTTGTCACCCTTTGTCCGGCCTGTGGTCTCCGGACTTCCTTAGAGCCCCTGACCGGCCTTGCTCACTCCGGACTCGTTTCTTTTGGCTGGTCTCCCATCTCTGGCCTGCTTCGGACTCTGATACCCCTTGGGTAGCTCTATGCTACTCCCTCTGTCACTCATTTGGCCTTTGGGCCTCTCCCTCCTCCTGGAACTACCCCTGTCCTCTACCCCGGTGCTATGGTCTTGACCTAGCACCTCTTTCCGGTCCTTGGTGGACCCAGCCTTGGTTCTCTCTCGGTCTCCGACCCCTGTTTTAACCAGCCTTGTCAACCTGTTAGGAACTGAAGTATCTTGGTTGTAGGGAACTGACTAGCCCACTCAATAGGCACCCGTTGGTGGCTGAGTGTAGTGCAGTCACCTATCCCTGCCTAATACTAAAGTTTGCTAACCCCCCTGATGTCAACCCCGCCTTGGAGCATGAATTTTCTTGCAAGACACCCCGGGCTTTGGCCCATCTGACAACCCCCTGACTCTGCCGGTCTGTTTCCCAGCTCACCCACTCGCCCCGGAACTTGTATGTTCACGAGGCCCCTTCGGGTACCAGCTGACCCTCACCTTCCCCTATCCATTGCCACTGTCACCCCACCATCGACTCTGGAACCCTGGTCCTACCCACTCTCCCAACTCTGGTCTTACCGGTTGTCTTTTGGCCTACTGGTCTTCACCGGCCTTCTGGTTTCCTCTCAGGCTCTGGTTCTGGCCTTCATACCCTCACCTGTGACTCCAACACTCTTTACTATCCCCATACCAGTCTGGCCTGCTCTGCCAGCCTTGTATCTCCGCTTTTAAAGCTTTTCCGGCCTTGAAAAAGCTTCCCAAAACCGGTCTTGACACCTGTTAAGCTGGTCTCAGCATTCTCAGTACTCGGACTTGCAACTCCAGTGGTAGTACTCCTACTACCTGTCCAGTACTCCTCTTGGTGTTCCTAGCCCATACCTTGTACCCCTGTAGACTTGGGAAGTCTACCCTAAGAGGGGGATAAGGGACCTTGCTAGTGACCTACTCTCTTCCAAACTCCTGTCCGCTACCACTCCGGTGCCCTCAGCACAGCCCCACTTGGTCCCTGCACACCGGTTCCCAGTTCCTTGGCCCGGTCCTTGCATACTGAAGCACTCCCGAACCACCTGCCCTGGGTTGCTCCCAGCCCCTGACATTTGTGTTGGTACTCCAGTCTCACTGTCTCGGTGGTCCTCGGCCTTGGTGATTGTGTGTTCACTGGTCTCACCAGTCTTGGCCTCCTGTTGTCAGCCTTTCAGCTGGAACACCCCTAGGCCTCACCCGGTGTAGGAAAATGAGATTTAAAGAGGATGAGTGAGGGGAATGATGAGATCTGAGGGGAATGAGTAGGCCAAAAGGGGCTTCTATAGCCTAGCAAGATCCTGGTAGTCGTCTGAAGGCTTCTGAGGCTGTCTGGGTGCAGGGAAACGACCTGCTCGAACTCGTCTCTCGTCTCGGGGTAACTCATCTATTTTTTTCTAAAGGAAAAAAACCATACACAAGTAGCACTACTGCTGACTAAGCAACCAAAAATGCGAAATCTAAGTGCAACTCAAAGAAAAAAGTATCTAGAATGAAAATGAAGTAAAACAAGCAAAATAAGGCAATTCCCCCGGTAGGGAAATTGCATTCCCTACATCCCAGGGGTACTCGAGATCTTGACTATCCCCAGTCAACCCGAAGGTGGCTAAGAATCCGAAGTCACGACAGAGGGGGCAAGAGAATGACTCATCGACGAAAAACAGGTGCTCTGAACGGTGCGAAACGAGACATGGCGGCAGAATGGAATGCAGCGACTACCCCACAAAATGAGCACAGAGAACCTGTGCGCCCGATCCTGAGATATCCACAAAACTGCCCAAGGGTACCCTCATCCACCAAAAACCAAATGTAGCCACAAGTTCTGCAGCGACGACGACGGAAAAGCTACCATTCTGAAGCTGTCGAATAGTAGCATCAGGATCCCGAAAAGCGAGAGATCCGGTCGAGAAACGGGCGAGATACGACTACAGGACCCTGAGAATGGACCTATCCACAAAAAAAAAACGCGAATATCTCCTCAACGGCTGGGCGCCTGCAAGCGATCTTGGTACCAACAGAGAGCTAACGTCGAGTAGAACGAGCCTGCCAAAAAGCGAGAGGCACGGCGTGATAACGAGCGAGATACACGCTCGGTATGTGCTCGGTACGAGGGAGGTAGCATTTGTCTTGACAAGCGACGAGCGGTGTCGGCAGTAATTTCGTCAGAACTGTATCCGCGGATGGGAGGTGTCGTGTAGAGCGCGGGGAGGTGCTAGGTGCAATGCTACTCAGTGTTCTGCGGGGAACTCGAGCCTGGGGGGTAAAAGACGAAGGGCAAAACAAGAAAATTCAAACATATCTAATGTACCAAAAATTCCGCATTACGACGCAGGTAGATCCATACTAGATACTGTAAGATCCATAAGCAAAGGAAGTAAAAACAACATAATGGAATTTGTGCGACATGCAGCATCAACGCGCTCTTCGAGAGCGCCGGGGCGTGCGACTGCGGCTGCGCGACCGCTTCGGTTTGGAACGGATGTATGAATACGCCTTCCTCAAACGTGAACGAGAGCACGAGCGTGAGGATGATGACGACGACAAGGAAGAAGGGGGTGAGCCACTAGTCGAATATGAACATGAGCGCCTTCGAGCGTGACGCTGCTTCAAGCTGCGGGAATACGACTGGACCGGTATGAATTCATCTTTCAAATGTATGTACGAACCCTTTCGAGTCTGCGAGCGTGAATGTGAATGACGACGCGAGGGCGATTCACCCTGGGTATGTGGCTGTGCATGTGGTGAGCTACGAGAGCGCTCAGCTGACGAGCGACGAGACTGAATGGCTGGTGGTTCAGGTACCACTGGCTTGGGCTGGAGAGTAGGTAGGGACCGAGTAGACACGACGCTCATTCGAGCAGGTACACGCGATGGTGTGTCGAACACGCTTCGAGAGGGTGCGGCCATGGGTGAAAGTGAGCGAGCAAGCGACGAGCCCCTACAAGTCTCGAACTGGCTTGTCAACGAAGACCAGTTGTCGAGACGGTCTCGTAGAGTTCGTCCGGCAACTTCGCGCGGTATTTCCAGTCCTGTAGGTAGAACAACGCGGCCGTTTATGAGTAGACACTTTCCCGAAGCTAAATACGACTTGAATGAATGGCAACCTGCCCGAATATGGCCTGAAAGTCCGCAGAAGAAGCAGAACGAATACAAACGGCGGGGTGTACGGCTGTCCGAGGCTTGTGGTGGCTGCGCGCGCGAACTGTCGACCTTGCAGCTCTTCCAGAGGCCGCTGCTCAGTGCGAGAATCCGTTTAGCTGCAATCATAAGACTAGACACAGTAAGCTCTTGATCTGGCGAGTCAAGAAACTCGAGCAGCTTGCATCTGAATTTGGGCGGGAATCCATAAAAAAACACAACAGGTAGATGAGATGTCGACTCTTTCTGCTTTTCGAGAGACAGCGAAAAACGACAAAAGCTGCGGAAATACTCGCCCAGGGAAGATACCGAGATGGTGTCCGAGCTTGCGAGTGCACTTTTCAGTCTAAAAAATTGGTTCCTGCAGGACTCCTCCAGCTCTGGGTACAGCCGGACCACTTCTGAGGTAAAATAACTCCAATCTCCATTCCTGGTATCTGCCAAGTGGGACCAGAGGTCCACCATCTCAACAGGCGCATACTTGAGTGCGAATTTGATGCGTGCGAGCCCGTCTGAGAGGCCGAATCCATCACAGAAGTCGATTATGTCATCAAAATAGCTTCGAAGGTCCTCGGGGCGCCCAGAGAAGCTCGGTGCTTCGGGCGAGCCTCGACACGGAATCTTGAGGCCGAACATGACTTCGGGAGTTTATACGAGTGTGAATGCTTGATAAGTGAGTGCGCGCGAGTGGGAAAACACGAAAATGCGAGCGAAGTGACTGCAAAAATGAGGCCGAGAGGCGAAAATCTGTTAAAACGAGCCTGGAAATTGCTAAAACGAAGCTGGAGACTGCAAAAATGAATCTGGGAAGGTTGGGATGGGTGCCAGGCTAAGACAGAAGCCCCTCGCGGTGGGCTCCAGTTGTAGGAAAATGAGATTTAAAGAGGATGAGTGAGGGGAATGATGAGATCTGAGGGGAATGAGTAGGCCAAAAGGGGCTTCTATAGCCTAGCAAGATCCTGGTAGTCGTCTGAAGGCTTCTGAGGCTGTCTGGGTGCAGGGAAACGACCTGCTCGAACTCGTCTCTCGTCTCGGGGTAACTCGTCTATTGTTTTTAAAAAAAACTAACTACATCCAGTACTAGGTAGTGCTGACTAAGCGACCAAAATGCGAAACTCTAAGTACCACTAGCAGAAAAAACACCTAGAATCAAAACTGAATAAAATGAACAAAATAAAACAATTCCCCTAGTAGGGAAATTACATTCCCTACACCGGTCTCCAGACCCCCTGAACCGGTCCTCCAGTGGCCCTTTTGGCCTTCAGGCTTCTCACCACCAGAAAACCCACTTCCAACCAACTCCGGACACCCCTAAACCGGACTCAACACCCAGACTCCCCTCCTGCTGAGATCCCTAGGCCTTCATTGAACCGGTCTCATGACCTGCTGGTCCCTGGTTCATGCCTAGCTATGTCCAGCCCTCCAGTCTTTGTGCAAACTCAACTCTCGCTGTCCTAGACAGCCTCCCCGGTCCCTCACTGTCCTCCAGAAGCCCATCCGGCCTGTTCCAAGGTGCTCGGCACTTGGGCTTGCCACTTCCGGCCTCGGGTTTACACCCTGCTACCCCTGGTTACCCCGGTCTCAGTGTTAGCCCGTCAGCCTACACTGTTTTGGCCTCCGGTCGTCAGCCCACCAGCTAGAAGGCACCTCAGGTCACCTCTAGCCACCCCAAACCCCTCCGACTCCTTCAGACCAGCCTTCAGCTGGTTGCTCCGGCCTGGCCCAACTCCAGACCGGTCTCTCTTTGGATTTCCAGCCTTACAGCCCCATCCAGGTCAAGACTGGTCTCCCATGGCCTTTCTAACCCTCTCAGTCCTCACTGGCTCCCAACTGGACCCCACCTGGCTTTTCTAACCCTCCCTGACCATTAGACCGGTCTCCAGCTGCCCCTTCCGGTCCTCTCTGACCCTCAGACCGGTTCCCGGCCTTCCAGGCCTTCTGTTCCCTTGACCGGTCTTCGGTCTTGCTGTTTTTGCCAGACCACTCACTTTAGCACAACAGGCTTCAGCTGCCCTCGGTCTCGGTCTCCAGCTTTGGCCACTCCTGGCCTAAGCCACCCTCGGTCTCAGCCTTCGGCTTTGACCCCTGTCTCTGGCTTCGGTTTCCTGTTTCCTTGTTATATGTTTTCTTGGTTTCCTGTTATCCGTTTTCTTTTTCTGTAGATACACACTCTCAGACCCCATGACCCCCTGGAGCAGACCTTGGACCCAACCCGGCCTTCTCAGCACTTCTCATGACCCTCTGTACCCCTGCAGCATACTCCCAGTCCAACCAGTACATTCCTAGACCGGTTTTCCTGGCCTTTCCTGCACCCAGCCTTTGTGTCATTCTGTTGTCACTCAGCAGCACCTGCTACACCCCTGGACCATCTTATGGTCATCTCTGGACCTCTCTGGACCCTCTCAGTCTCCATGTTGCCCTGAACCGGCTTTGAAGCACACCTCTGGCCCTAGTGGCACACTCCTGGTACATTAGTTGGACATTACTGGTCCCCTGCACATCTTCGGTCTCTGGCTTTCCCTGACCTGGCCCTGAAGCACACCCCTAGGCCTTACCTGGTCATTCCCAGCCTTCGGTTTGCCTTAACCCAGCTCCGAAGTGCAACTCCGGCCCTCTGAGATGTCGGCCTCAGCTTTCGCTATCTCTGAAAACCCCTGTCCAGCTGGTATAGTCACTCCCAGACTCGGCTTTGCCCTGTCCCAGCCTGCAGAACCATCTGGCAGCCTCCTAGACCGGTCTCCGGCCCTCCTTGTTGTTGCTTCTCTGGTCTCGGGTTCCCAGAACACTCCTCGGACTTGACCCTTGACCCCAAACCCAGCCTATGCCATTCTGGTCCAAACTACTGGACCTCCGGTCATCACTGTCCTGTTTCCCAGCCCTCGGGCTCTCCCTTGGCACTGTGTGTGCACTCGGACTCACTCCAAGTCATGCAACCTCACTGCATAACCCTCTGAGCATATTTCCCTATGGAACCTCAAGGGTTTGGTTCCTAAGAGGGGGATACTGTCATATCCATGACTCTTGGACTCGGACTCAGCCCAGTCCAGACCCCTAGCCCCTAACTCCGGTCAACTCCGGTCCTGGTCCAGCCTAGACAACCCAATCCCGGCCCTAGATAACTCAACTCCGGCCTGCATAACTCAAGTCCGGTGTTTTACCCCTATCTCCGGTCCATTTCGGCCTCCTGGCCTTGCACTGCTCCACCCCGGTCCTCCTAGGTCCATGTCCGGGTCACCCGGACATAACTCCGGTCTGTTTCCCTTTGTTTGTACTATATTTAGTCTAGCCCATTCATCTGACTTTCGCTTACTGTACAAATCCTGTGTCTGACCCCGGTATGCCGGTCACCCGGACTTTGGCTATTAGCCTCAGAACAGCCACTGTGGCTATCCATTCTCTTGCTAATCTTCTTGCTAATAGCTTATTAACAAGTCCGGCTCTATGTTCATTATCCCGGACCAGCCTCATGTATTTAACCCCTGTACATACTTCGTAGCACCCTCAGTCAGAATATCAATTAAGTATTACCCTCAGCTCTGTACTACCCCTCAAGACTACTCTATAGCTAAGGCCAAGCCTTAAGCTATCCCCGACCCCTGTCCCGGACCTCTCCCCAGCTTGCATAAGGGTACAGCACATAAGCTGAGACCAAGGGAGGTAGATCCAACCCTGGACCAGCTTCCCCCTGTGCGCACCCCAAGACCGGTCGGTTTCCCACGCTACCGGTCTTATTCCCACGCTCCCGGCCTTAAGTCCGGTCCTCCAGACTTAGCCCCTGACCTCCGGCCTTGACTCCGGTCCAACCAGACTTGGCCCCTGTCTCCCAGCCTCAACTTTGGCCACTCGGACTTAAGCCCTGTCTTCCGGCCTTGACTCTGGCCACCTGGACTAGCCCCTGTCACCCAGTCTTGAAGCCTGGTCACCCAAGGGTAAACCCGTACTTCACACCTATCCTGTGATGATGCAACACCACTGACTACCACAGAACTGATTGCTTGGCGTGTGTGCCAGCTACAGAAGCATCAGGATGACCTAGACCAGGTCCATGGCAATGTCCTCTGCACACACTTTCAGTCTATCCAGCAGTTCAAAACTGCCTTTCAGCATCGCATTAAAGACCATAACTTTGCTCCCAGCACCCTCATGCTTGTTTGCAACTCCCGTGTAGAGAAAGAACTGAACTGGAAGACAAAGCCGCAGTACACCAGTCCCATGGTCATCCTTCATCAGACCACTGGGGGCTTGTACCTGCTGGCTGAGTTGGATGGCTCCATCTCCAAACTCCACTTTGCTGCATTCCAATTACTTCCCTACCACCTGCGGTCTCAAACCCACACAACCATGACTCACATTACTGGGTTGGATGATGAAGAACTAGACTGCCTTCTTGAAGAGGCTGAGGATGACCCCACTGATGATGATGTCGAGGCTTTTGCTGTGGACAGCTGACTATCTGTCCTTTCCAGTATCCACAGTCTCTCCATCGCGCTATTCCCCCATACCCTCGTCTCCCACAATACCCATACCTCCTTCCATGGCTGCACCTGCC
This sequence comes from Pisolithus tinctorius, assembly GCA_024663395.1. NCBI lineage: Eukaryota > Fungi > Basidiomycota > Agaricomycetes > Boletales > Pisolithaceae > Pisolithus > Pisolithus tinctorius. The sequence goes on along the minus strand of JANFAH010000005.1, from coordinate 3,205,569 downwards.
TTCCCATGGCTTCTTCCATTACCCCTGTTCCTTCTCCCATACTGACTGGGGACAGTCAGCGTTCAAAGTCCCCCACAGGAGTGACCAGCATACCACTTGTTCCACCCAATACCAGACATAGTTTGTTTCCTTTTATCTGTTTTACCCTGGGTTTTGTCTGGAGACCTCTGTTCCACCCTGGGTTTCGTCCGGTGATTCTAATGATAACTAGTCCTTACACCAAAAACATAAAAACCGCTAACAAAAAGTCAAGAACTGCCCAGAAAAATAACAAAACACTGAATAAGTATATAGCTAAAACAACATCTCTCCTATCTCTCTTACTAGACTCACTGATACCATCTTCAGCCGCTCTATACCATGGATACTTGCAACCACCCCGCACATTTCTTCTTTGAATGTGCAGTCAGTGTGCACCCCTTGGTCTTTTTTCCTTTCAGTTTGTTCTCTGTTTCCTTACAATTAATACCCAAAGACCGTCACAGTTACCCAATAAACAGTCCCTCCACTCTCTCTCCACCATTCCATCACATCCTACCATCAAGATCATTTCACGAGGACTTACTGTCGAGAGAAGTTGAAAGCCACACAAAGAAGACAAGTCAGGTGGTACCCCATGCATCATATCCTACTGTGGCCGCACTGTCCCACAGAACATCTTCAAGCACTTTGAGTCATTTGCAACTTCGCACAGAAGCAAGAAAAGCAGTATATTCAGTGCGATGCGCGCTGACATGCAGGTTGGGCAATGCAATGAGTCTAAACTAACTACAGACATTTCTACTCCACCCCAATTTTCTCCAGTGCCTTGGCGAGCTGATCCATGTGTACCTGAAGTCGAAGGTAGGCAGCATGTGACTCCACAGCCTCTGTGCACAACAGCCTCAATGACTGTGAGAGGTTGGCTGTGACCTTGGGATTGAACCGACTGCACACTGGTGCCTTCCCCTTTGCATGCGTGTGGCTCTCAACCACTTCCACCTCGTCGTCATTGTCATCATCATCTGTGGCCCTCTTGGAGGGGTCAGCCTTCACAGCCTTTGAGGACTGCACTACTTGATGTCAGCTGCAACCCTCCTGAAGTAAAGTTGCCACTCACTGACGGATGCGCCTGCCTGCACCTTCTTTCCCACAGCCTTCGTTGACTTTTCACACCCCTGCTTCATCTCCATGCAGCCATTGCATGTGCGCCCAACTGGACCTGTGCACATGGTGTTCTTGACCATGCAGCGTGCACAGGGCACCTTGTGGAGAATTGAACCAGGCAGGATGACGATCTTGGGCTCATCCTCGTCTTTGCTCTCCATGATGGTTTTCCACGACTGCTTTTGATCCAGGTGTTAGCCGCTACTGCACCATTACAAATGTGCACTTACCTTGCGAACCGGCCAGGACACCACTTCAATGTGCAACATCTTCTCCGTCGCCACGGGTGCCATGAGACTCACACCTTGTTCTTTGACAACCTGCAAAGCCTCCTCCTCCATCCTCATGTCTTCGTCTGCTCTCCCCTGCATGATCTCCTCAGACACCCACCTCTCATAGGCCTTGTTGGCCTCTGCTACCATGGGACCATCCACCATGTCTATTTTGGTGTCGATTCCCAACACTCGCCCACACTCGATGAGGGGGAACACTTCTCCCTGGAAAACAGTCAGTACTGTGAGCCTGAAAGGCATTGGACACTTACTGTCCTCTGCTCCCATCTGCACATCCACATCACTTTCTCCTCCCACAATTCCTCCTTGTCATCTGGGAGGCACTTGGCCTCAGTGACCAGAGCCGCAGAGGCAGCAATGAACTTCTCCCTCAGCAAGGCCTTCTCTGCTTCGATCAGGTCGGGAGTGGCTGCACATATGAGTTGCGACAGATGAGGGGCATGGTTAGCAGACATGACTAGAGTGAGAGAGGCAGTTGATGATGGGGGGGGAGAATCAAATCGATGTGAAGGTTTGAGCCGCACACTAACAAATATATACTTAGTGGCCATGAGGTGCTTATGTCATCGGTCTGGACGCCTGTATGCGGCATTCAACAGCCTTCTTGCATCCCTCGGCTCTATGCTTCCTTTGCTTCCATGTGGAACTTGCCGGTGTTCTCAAACCCTCAGCACCACACCGTTGCCATCACCACATGGTGTAGGGAGCCATATACTCCCTGAGGCTGGAACAGGAATCTGTCACTAAATTCCACAGGCCTCTACAACAAACCCGTTTTGGAATTTTTCCCGCTCGTGTCCTCATGTTCCCTCCCAACCCCTGTCGCCCTCGGAGTTTCTACTGACCTTCTGCATGTTGCTCAGTCATCAAAACACTGATCTGGAGCCACATCACCAGTCATCTGTGCCGCTTTCCTCTGAAAAACTATGCTTTCCCCTGTTGCCCCAAATTCTGCAAACTGGGTTTTGTGCCAGTACACTACACTCTGCCCTCCTGTGTCACTCAGTTCCATCTCCCACTTGTATGCATACTCTTGTTCTGTTGGAAGATACCCCTTACCATTGTCCCGCTCTTACTCTCGTCTACTACCCACTGGACTGTTTCACGTGCATCTGTGTTTTGCTGACATCTGACATCCCTTCCTTTATTTTCCAGTCTTTTAGTTTTCCCACCCCACCTTACTCTGACTCGTACCTACTTTCCCTGTACTATATAATTCCACCATGATGTCGGAAATATACCCACCCACCTTTGGAGTCGCTATCTGTGTGTGTTCTGCAGGTTCAAGAGTTTCTAGAGTCTAAGTGCATATATAGAGTCTACAGTGCCTTCAGAGTCCCCAGAGGTCTTCATGTCTCCTGCGTCCTCCAGCCCTGCACACCTAATCCCATATCTCTTTCGCTTCGAATTCGCTCCTCTTGACATGTAGCAACCTCTCGGAATTTTGTATACCCATCTCACTGTTCCTCATGTGTCTACATCTGCCCAGAATTAAATTCCATGGCTCTTGCTCAAATTTCCCCACTGTTTCTGAGCCCTTTCTCGACTTCTCCTTCCACACAGCACCCCTTGGGACGATCCTAGGGAATTCTCCCTTCACCCTTCCTCTAGTTGCATGCTTCCCAGAAGTCATGTCACACAGCGGCAAGCTATTTACATCCTCCATGCCATGTGGCTGACCAGGGACAGTCAGCATCTAAGTCCCCTGCAGGTGTGAAGAATCCGCATTCCCTGGATGTGTAAGCCCCTATCATTAACCATTCCGTGACTACTGTTACATCTGCTCCCCTCTCACATTCACCATCGTTCACACACTACCTTCCCATGCCCTTGCTCCCTCTTGTGCAGTGCTATACCTGTGGCCACTGTGCTCCAGTTGTTGTTTTTCCTCGGACTCTTTCTCTTATCATGGTCTCTATTCCTTTAGTGCTTGTAGTATACCCTCAGCCTCTGTTTTGGCCTGTCTTCTGTGTATGTGCTGTCGCATGGCTTTCCTTTACTGTGCCCTGTCTTACTTAGGTTCCGGGTTTGCCCGGACTATAAAGCCCTGTACTTAGGTACAGAATGATACCTTTTTGGCACTTGGAAGGTCACCACGAGTTTCTTTTCCACTTTTTCCACACTGTGCTTCTCGCATACTGCCATGCACGAACTACATATACTGCTTGCACTGCTCGCATCACCAGTACTACTCTGCAAGCCACACCGCACACATCATGAATCACTACCACTACAAAGCACTGGGTCTCACCTTCTAGTCCTGACAGTCCAGAATCCCTTGGGATGAACAATTCGTTCCCTTCATTGTTTTGTTGTTGTTATCTAAGCCATCTAGCTCGTATTATACAGCTACTTGGACTTTTCCTACACCATACTTCACAGCAGGGTTCAGTGAGAGCCGTCCTCAGGGGCTCAATCTTGGCCATTACCTGATGGTTATTTTCCCCTCCATGATGCCATTGATATATTCTTGGCCTGTTTGTTGAGCCCATTACAGTGTGTTGTCAGTGTCATAAATGCTGACCCCATTAGCAGTGAGATATGCTGTGATTGCAGCCCTGTTGGCTGAGGTGGTGAACTTGCCATCCCAGGGATGCAATGCACCTTTGACTGGGGTGACTTCTGCCCAGTTAAGGAGGGACTGGTATTGTCCTCTTACTGTGAGTAGGCAAGCCAACTCATGCATCCAGACATTTTGAGCCCTATGGCTCTGGGGAACTGGCACCAGCTGCTCATAGAGGAGGAATCCCTGGACATTGTGCAGAGAGAGGGGATCTACCTCTGTGTCAGAGTCATCTGGCCTGCTGGATGTCTCCAGCACTCTTAGGAGCATGGCCATGAGCATGGACTCACTGTCTTCACCCCAGTGAGGGTGCCTTTATTGCTAATCCAAAATAATTTCCCAATCCCACTTCAGTCACCCCCCCAGGGGACCTATTAGGTTCATATATTCTTATAGATGTATCCACCTAATAGGTGTTGACCACCTGGGTATTCCCAGTGACTGCTGGAGATTTGCCAGGCCCTGGAGATTCTTCAGAGCAAGGTGTCAGACATGGACTTTCTCCAGGATTATTACATCTACATATAACAGAGTGCCTGGGGTCCCAATGGGGCTTTCCCCAGTGGATTAATAGACCTATTTCCTGGGCATCCTGGGGGATTGCCCAGCCTAAATGGACCTGTCCCAGTGCATCCTGGGGGATTCTCCAGCCTAAATGGACCTGTTCCCAGGTCATCCTGGGGGATTCCCCAGGCTAAATGGACCTGTTTACAGTGCATGCTGAGGATTGCTCAACCTAAATGGGCCTGTTCCCAGTGCATCCTGGGGGATTCCCCAGCCTAAATGGACCTGTTTCCTGGGCATCCTGGGGAATCTCCCACCCACTCTGGGGATTCTCCAAGGAATGCTGGGGATTCTGCAGGCCATGCTGTGGATTCTCCAACCCACTCTGGGGATTCTGCAGGCAATGTTGGGGATTCTCCAAACCACCCTGGGGATTCTCCAAATCACTCTGGGGATTCTCCAGGTCATGCTGGGGATTGTCCAACTCACTCTGGGGATTCTCCAACCCACCCTGGACATTTTCCAGGTCATTCTCCAAGTCACTCTGGGGATTCTCCAGGCAATGCTGGAGATTCTCCCACCCACTCTGGGGAATCTCCAACCCACTCTAGGGATTCTCCCACCCACTCTGGGGGTTCTCCAGGCCATGCTGGGGATTCTCCAACTCACTCTGGGGAATCTCCAGGAAATGTTAGGGAATCTCCAACCCACTCTGGGGAATCTCCAGGCAATGCTGGGGATTCTCCCACCCACTCTGGGGCTTCTCCAGGCCATGCTGGGGATTCTCCAACTCACTTTGGGGATTCTGCAGACAATGTTGGGGAATCTCCAACCCACTCTGGGGACTCTCCAGGCCATGCTGGGGATTCTCCAACTCTCTCTGGGGATTCTCTGGGCAATGTCAGGGAATCTCCAACCCACTCTGGGGATTCTGCAGACAATGTTGGGGAATCTCCAACCCACTCTGGTGACTCTCCAGGCCATGCTGGGGATTCTCCAAGCAATGTTAGGGAATCTCCAACCCACTCTGGGGATTCTCCAGGCAATGCTGGGGATTCTCCCACCTACTCTGGGGATTCTCCAAGGAATGTTGCAGATTCTCCAGGCAATGCTGGGGACTTTTCAAGGAATGCTGGAGCTCCAGTCACATATCAAACACATTTCATTGCTCACTCCCCAGTGGGGCAATGACTACCAGAATTGAGGTGTGGCATGGGGGGGGCATGCCTAATGCTACTGGGACCATGTGCCTTGCAGTAGCATCAACTCAGAGCATCAGAAATGTGAATGGGTACACCTGATCATCAAGTCTACTAGTGATTTATAGCTTTGTGATGATCACTAGAAAGTGTACATTGGACCATTTCACATTTCTGTCACTTTGAGTGGATGCTACTGCAAGGTGCTGTGAGTCAAGTGTGGAAAGCTGGTGAAAACCAAACAAATCCAACACAAAAGACAAATAAGAGTGAGTGGTGGTTTGCCTCTGTGGAACCTGGAGTGCAGAAGAATCTAATATGGGGGGGAGTTCAATGGCAATTGCTCCTGGCACAAGTCATCAACAAGTTACACAGGAGTAGACAAGCAAGCAATGACTGGACAGGGAATGCTGAACAGAGTGAAGGTGTTCAGCCAAAAGGACCTCTGGAATGATGGACTTTGATAAAATGTGCTCCTGACACAAGTTGATGTTGAGTTATGCAGGAGTGGATGGATGACTAAGCAGGTGTACTGACAAAGCACAGATGATACTTCAGATAATGAATGAAGGTAGATAGACCCTTGATGGAGCCTCAACTACCTAGGATGATGAATGGGGACAGTTAGACTCTTCCAAATGAGCCTCAACTGTTGATGATGAGGTATGCACTAAACTGACTGCTGAGTGACTTCTGGTTCACTTGTGGATTGCTTGGGGTGTAGCTAAGTACATGGGGGTTTATATACTGTGGGGGGAGTGCAGCTTGTGACAAACAAGGCACAAACACTTGGTAAGTAATGAGTAAGGACTGAGTAATCATGATGAGTAAGCAAGAAATAAAAAGTAAGCAGGCAAAGAAGATTGGTAAGTATTGGCAATAAATGAGTCAAGGACAGTCAAAATATCACAGAGTCAAATAGAGCCAGAAACTGAGTAAGCACACTGATATCACATTAGGGGGTGGCAATGCAAGTCAGATCTCAGTGGAGACATCTCTAGATCCAGAGATGGCATGACAGATGGACAGTGTTTCCAGATAGGGAAGTATTAATTCCAGAATTGAAGGGCATGAGTCAGGCATCAAAGGGGGCTAGGGTGTTGGGGGTCTGTGGGGCAATGGGAGCATATGTGATCACATCTCCCACCCTTTCATCCTCTCAGCAAAGTTAACAAAAACTTCATGAACAGGGCTCTGATGGAGGAGGAGGAGAAGGGGGGATGTCTTCTGCTGGATCTTGCAGTAAGAAGGCAAGATGCATGTCATACTCATCATGGATGCAATCAGGGAGACTGGAGAACAGTAGATTATGCTGCAGCTGTCACAATGCAGGAAGAATGATGGATGAGATTGGAATAAAGATGGTGCAGGGAGCAGGGAGGAACCATCCATATGCTTCATCAACTGGGGAGACTGAAACAACCACATAAGACCTTTCTAACCAAGTGACAGACCTGAGGCAACCAAAGAATGTCCTTCTGGAAGTCATACTGACAAGGAGAACATGCTGACCAAGCTGCATGGGATGAGATGAGGCTGACAATGATGGGATGAACCAGGGGGCTTCAGGATGGAAGCTGGTGGGAATGCCTGGCAGATATACATAGCCACTGTCTCTGGAAAATGAGACAAGCAAGACAATTGACAAAGAGGTGGCCATGATTGATGGACTTAGTGAAATGAGTGTCTGATGGATGGAGTGCTGTAGAAATGCATAGGGTGCAAGGATCCTCTCTAAATTTGGAAGGCAGAATCACATGGCTGAGCACTTTAAGTGATTGTGAGAATGGAGTTGACACCCCTGGAAATGGTGGAGATATGACAAAAACTGGAATGCTGTACATGGGCACTAAAAACCTTTAATGCATGCTTAACTTGCTTCCTCTTTTTCTCTTTAGCACTGACAACTTGTTCTTGTGTGAAGGATGACTGTTCACATCTAGCAGTCTGTCTACACATGAGGGCTTTAGTCTTCATCTGCATGGCATGGGCATTGTGTGCAACTTGTTGACAAGTTAGGCAGAGTCAGCTGTAACCATGTCCACAACACCTTTGGTGTGTGACAGCACATGGTGCCAGTAGCATTGGGCATGCCCCCCATGCCACACCTCAATTCTGGTAGCCATTGCCCCACTGGGGAGTGAACAATGAAATGTTTTTGATATGTGACTGGAGAATCTCCAGCATTCCTTGAAGAGTCCCCAGCATTGCCTGGAGAATCTGCAACATTCCTTGGAGAATCCCCAGAGTAGGTGGGAGAATCCCCAGCATTGCCTGGAGAATCCCCAGAGTGGGTTGGAGATTCCCTAACATTGCCTGGAGAATCCCCAGCATGGCCTGGAGAGTCCCCAGAGTGGGTTGGAGATTCCCCAACATTGTCTGCAGAATCCCCAAAGTGAGTTGGAGAATCCCCAGCATTGCCTGGAGAAGCCCCAGAGTGGGTGGGAGAATCCCCAGCATTGCCTGGAGATTCCCCAGAGTGGGTTGGAGATTCCCTAACATTGCCTGGAGATTCCCCAGAGTGAGTTGGAGAATTCCCAGCATGACCTGGAGAATCCCCAGAGTGGGTGGGAGAATCTCCACCATTGCCTGGTGATTCCCCAGGGTGGTTTGGAGAATCCCCAGCATTGCCTGGAGAATCCCCAGAGTGAGTTGGAGAATCCACTGGGGAAAGCCCCATTTGGACCCCAGGCAATCTGTTATAGATGTAATAATCCTGGAGAAAGTCCATGTCTGACACCTTGCTCTGGAGAATCTCCAGGGCCTGGCAAATCTCCAGCAGTCACTGGGAATACCCAGGTGGTCAACACCTATTAGGTGGATACATCTATAAGAATATATGAACCTAATAGGTCTCCTGGGGGGGTGGCTGAAGTGGTCCTCTCATTCATCTACTTCCCTTCAAAGGGCAGACAGACCTCATGCCTGTCGTCTATCAGGCCCCAACCCACCACCTGTGAGTCCCATGGCTTGTTGTCCCCATCAGTCATCAACCCTATGGTCGCTTTCAGTGTCTCTGACACAGAACTTGCTTTAACTATGAGTTGGGTTGAAACTCTTGCCCAATTACCCCCTGACTCTGTTCTAAATGAACTTGCCAAGGCTGATCATCCTCTTACCCCATCCCCCATCCAATCCATGCTACTGTCAAATGTGTTATCTCTGTTGCCATCTCAGACACCTTAGGGTTGATTGTGGCCTCTATGAATGTCCACTTTGCTGAACCACCCACCCTGGGCATACTCAAGCCCAGTGTCCATCCATACATCCTTGTTGACCTTTACAAGAAAAAAATCTCTACCCCTGCTTTGGTAGATGATTGTACCCTCATTGGGAGCAAGGATAATGATTTATATGATAATGATTTTGATGACTCCACCATCAGTAACATGACTGGAGAACCTTATGGAGAGTAGTTGAAGTCAGGGACTTCAATGCTTAAGAGGAGGGTAATGTTATGTTTCACCTTTGTTTTCCTTGTTTCCACCTTATGTTTACCTTGTGTTTGCTTCCATTGGACCCTTTTCTTCTTTTTGACCCATCTTCTCTCTGATCCAATGGCTCCCTATTTCCACCGTTGGTGTTACTGTTTCCTTACGTGCTTTAGGCATGTGTCATTGTTGTTCAACCAATGGTGTAGATAGCTTGTTACATGCAGGTGCCTCATGGTCCATTTCCTTGTAGTATTTAGTTTGCCAGCTCAAGTCCTGAAGACCTCAGACTTGAGCTGCTCAATTATATGCAGTTTTTCTCAGAACTTTGCCCTCAGTGTCCCTAATCAGGACCACTCTTACTGGCATTGCCTAAATCCTCTGTCATTTACAGAGGTTACTGCAGCCATTGCTCAGTAGAAACCATTAGTCTGTGACAGAGCTCAACCTACATCTCAACCTCAGTCAAGCATAACAAATACAGGCCAAGTATCTATGGGTTTATATACTGGAAGTAACTATAGTATGGAGACCAGTAATGCTGGTCTTGCAAAGATTGCTAAGGTGATTGGTGAGAACAGTATCAGTAATGTATGACTAAGGTGACAGAGACTGGGACAGGGTGGACTGGGAACAAGACCAGGCAAGGCTCAACCAAAATGACATGCACTGCAAAGCAGTGCCTACTGTGCTAAACCTACTGGGGGTAGAGGGCTGTCAAGGCTGAGGCTGGACTGGATGATCATGAGGCCAAGTCCAGCCAGGGTCAAGGTACAGTCATGACAAGAACCCCAACCAGAGAACCAGCCATAGCCAGAAGGAAACCAGGGAAATCCACTGGAAGAACCACTGTGCCTGCTGGCACAACCACCAGCCATTGGCCTGGAGTTCCTCCCTCAGCAACTCCCTGAAACCACCCCCCACTTTCAATCTGGACACCATGGTTTCATCCAACCTCCCAACACAACTGGATGAGTATGCCCTAAAGAAGATATGTATCTCCAGATCCACAGCAGCAAGCACAATGTCCAATATACCATTCAAAAGCCCTCAATGAGTAGTACCACACCCCACCAAAAGAAAGAGGGCTGGTGACAAAATGGATGAGATACAAAACTTGCAATTTCACAAGGTATACTTGGGGGCAGAGGGGAGTCCCCTGAGCATCAATGACTTGGGAAACCAGCATGAAACTCCAGAGGGCTGTAGGGAACACCTAGACACACACAGAAAAAAGAAATTATAATGATCAGACTACCCAATCATGAATTATGTGCCAAAACACCTCATAGCCCTTCTGAACACAGAAATGGGCATATCTCGACAACTGCTGTGCGGGATTCAACAAACGAGATGTCCCCAGAGAGGGGTCGGTGGGGGGAATGTGTGATGGCACACACGGGAGACCTGGCACAGAGATGCATGAGATATGATGACATGGCCTCAAGGGTGGCCCTTCTTACAAAACATGGAAAATCTCTTGAATCACTGAGCACATTTAGACGAAACAGGTATTAACAGGGAGCTATTGTCAAGGAGTATCAACATGCCAAAAAGAGTGTGTGTGTGTGTGAAAATGAGCGAGACACAGTGCATGACCTGAGAGGGGGGAAGAAACACATACTGTAACTAGATCTAAAAGCACCTGGGAAAGACTAGAACAAAAGGGAAATATATCTAAAAAGCGAGACAATAAATTAGAAAACAAAAGACGAGATGAAAATCTGAGTCCTCACACCTCACACTGCAACAGCTGTACGTAGTAGTTTTTTTTTCATCCACTTCCTCACTCGAGTCGCTTACATTTCCATGTAGGGAAGCCGCCGGCATGTCACATCACGTGATGTGTCGGGGGTTGGTTGAGCTGGGTTTGCTGTTCACGCAGTCGCTGGACAGCCGGGACGTGATGAACGGACGTACCTTTGGGTCTTGTTCTTTCCATTGTGCCTGGTCACAACCCATCGTATCCACTGGAGCAGTTATCCTTGAGCGCATTTCCTTGATTGCATCCTATGCCTCTTTCCATCGCTCCGGGGCTGGATGAGGTACGTCTAAACCCTGGGGTATCGCTTTCGGTTTCTTGGGTGACCTGGACTTCGTCTCTGTCGTTGCCACTGATGTTGCTGTCTTCACGACCTTCCCCTTCCTCTTTTTGACTGCTGCCGGGAGCGCATCGTCTGAACCTTCTTGGTCATTGAGCTCCACATTTTCCCGTTTGACACGGCGAGCCTGACGACGCATCGTAGATGGTCCCGGGGTGTCCTGCGCGTCGAAGAGTGCGACCGCGGCATGATATGGACTCGACTTGGCTGACAGCCTCGTTGCACGCTCCGAAGCCACCCTTCTAATAGCAGACATCGTCGTGGACAAAACATAAATGAGAAGCCAAAACAAGAAAATAGCCCCTACACCAGCGACACCAAATAATCACTAGCCAAAGCCTTACTAGTCCAGCCATTCTGCATAAATATGAGTAACGTCTGATATCCCTGCTTATGTGTATGAATGACGCAGTTGGAAGATGTCTACTACACTTTCGGGATGTCCACCCTACCTGAGCTCGGATTGCGCATGACTGCAGCAATCAAGGTTGTGCGAATGCAGTACGTCACCGATTTCAGACGACTGAGCGGAATCTGATTGAATCCAGTAACTCGGGGACAAGGATATTCAGTGTGAGACAGCTCCGAGTCGAGCAAAAAGCACGTTCTGTGCTCGCTACTGGTACCTCGGAACGCCGCCAGCATCGGACACGTTGGTCTAGCCGATAGTATCCACACTTCAAGTTCTTCATTAATATGGTTGTCCAGGCCACAGCCTTGGAAGTCCTCCATCGGAAATTCGACCGTACAATTTGATAGAAGCCTCATCGCCGACAGCGGTTGACAGACGTCATGCACGTTCCCCTTGAAGAGCTATCCAGATCACAGCATCCAGGGGACAGGTAGACACCGGGATGATGCCAGTATCGGAATTGCAGTAGTTCGACCGTACGATGATATCTAGATCCGTGTCGGGCACAGCGTGTCAGCCGAGAGATAAGAGAGCCAGTAGAGAATGTCGTCGCACGCAAGGTCGAGGGGCTGCTTTGGTGGCCCAGGACCCTTGTTTGAGAGTGTCGGATTTGAGATGCCAGGTAGTAATGGCGGCCTGATGGTGTGACGTAGTTGGTTGGAACGTTAGTGACTGGCAGTGATAGCGCCCGGCATATCATTACACCCCCTCAATGAATGTCACCACTCCGCTTTCGAAAACACAGGAGCGCAAGGCGGTTCAATATGTTGAGGACACTTTCCTGGACATCACCAGTTCGTTCAAGAAACGGTGAGCTCGTCATTGCATCTGAAGCGGACAGCAGTCTGACAGCAACCAAAGCTCGGAGCCTTCAATGACGAGGCTGCCCACACTGTCCTCCTATCTCAATGCCATGCAAACCTTGCTGGCATTCATTCTACGAATACCACCCGTCGACCCTTCAACGCCTCTACGGACAACGTTCTTACTTCGACTGACTGGCGATATCATGAACTCGGTGACGGGTTATCCCCCTGACATGGCTGACTTCCGGCAGTTGCTGGATTTCATGGATGACCTCGACCAGGCATGGGTAGCCGTGCTCCGTTCTCAGATTTGGGATCCAACCAAGGGTGAAGGTGTCGACTTAATTGTCCCTGTCGACCTGATGCAATTTGGAAACACAACCATCCAATCAACGCCAGTAAGCCAAACAGAAAGGACGAGGTTGCGAAGCTTGCTCCTGACTGGCACGGCTGGCTTAGAAGAGTGGTTGGCTGGGTCAGCTCCAAATGGCGAGGACTATGAGTTGCAGTTGGAGCGAGAAGGTCTCTTTCAGGAGTTCAATGACTTGTTCGCAAACACACTGGCTGAGATGGGGAATTTCGCCGGGCCTCCAGACAACACTCCGGCTGTGATGGAGACGGATTGACAACACGAAGTATACTGTAGGATATATGTAGACAAGAAACCGCCTCCTCTACCGTCTCCTGGCCGTTCTGCGACTTTGTCCTGCATTCGACGTCAACTGGCAGTTATTTTGCAAGGGAAAGGGCGTACCTTTGTCCTTGGCTTTGGCCGGTGCACCTTTGCCTCTCCGTTTCTTATCTTCGACGTCTTTCAATCTCTGTGCCTCCGCAAAGTCCACCACACCAGCGTTCTTGTATGTCCTGGCCAGTTCAGCGATGTTGGCCACTGGCGGGTAGTACTTGACCATTGACGGTCCGCGTAGACGAGCACGGAGGTATTTTGCACCTGTTCGTGCAGACGTCGGGTTGTACGCCGTCTGGAATATTTGACAGCGAGTTTTGACCAGTGCGGCCAGTCGACTTGGGGTGATGCTCGCTGCCATGATGGACTTGCAACAAAACCAAACACTTGTGTTGGATCACCCGTAATTAGACTCTGTTTGTAGTCAGACCACATGTTTTTTGCCCGATGTCGTCTTTCGTTGTCCCGTGCAGTCTTGTCGTCATCGACTGGGAGCTGGTTGGAGGCTAGCCAGGCGTACTTTCGACGGTTCCGCTCCAGCCCTTACGAGACCCGCCAGCGTTCTCGAGCCGACTTTTCTCGACCGCGAAAGACGACTTTCATAGGAAAGAAACCACATGAATTGGACGACGTCGCGGTCAGCAACGCCAATGATGCCATCCTGACCATCGAGGCCAAAGTTGATCAATGGGCCCTCCTTCCACACGTCCACCGCCGCTTGTTCTCATTCGGAATTCCAAGGGTAGACATCGAAGAATTGCTTGGATCTTTCCTAGATGATATCCACGACGGGATGCTTTCGGATGAGAAACGCCTTGCAGATTTGGACTTTGGCAGCTTCATTTTAACACCTGCAGAGACGTCCTCGGGACAGCGTGTCGATCAGGTCATCACCCAACTCTTCTTCTCATGGGCATCCCACCCAGCTACGCAAGCTGCTCTCCGGGAACGCGTACCCATGTCCACATTGAACATTATCTCCCGGCTATACAGGATCGCCGATCTCTCCTTTCCCGCTGACCTCTTCCCCGTCGCACGTTCCATGCGACGGAAGATTATCATGCATGTGGGCCCTACCAACAGCGGAAAAACACATATGGCTCTGCGCGCACTCGCAGCTGCACAGTCAGGTCTGTACGCAGGCCCACTACGTCTACTCGCACATGAAATCTGGGAGCGGCTAAACAAAGGACAGATAGTCCCACTGGGTATGTCTCCAGAAGAGGAGGCCGAACCCGACACCTCTATCAATTCGGACATCGTCGAGGAGACCGGTACTAGGCCTACGCTACGGAAGCAGGGGAACACCAAATATATCAGACAATGCAATCTCCGCACGGGCGAGGAATTCAGGGTCGTGTCGGATTCGGCGTCGTTGCTTAGTTGTACAGTGGAGATGGCGGCGTTGGATACGCAACTAGACGTGGCTGTCGTGGACGAAATACAGATGATCGCAGATCCTGCGCGAGGATCGGCATGGACGATGGCCGTACTGGGCATCGCCGCGCGCGAATTGCACCTGTGTGGCGAGGAAGCCGCCGTACCTGTCGTTGAACAAATCTTGAAGCACACGGGCGATGAACTCGTCGTTAATCGATACGAACGGCTCACGCCGTTGGTCGTTCAAAGCGAGTCCCTTCGTGGTGACCTGTCGCGCATTCAGAAGGGTGATTGTCTCGTCACCTTTTCTCGCAACAACATCTTCGCACTGAAAAAGCGGGTGGAGGAAAGTACCGGACTACTGTGCGCTGTCGCTTATGGGAAACTCCCCCCTGAAATTCGGTCTGAGCAAGCCGCACTTTTCAATGATCCCAAAAGTGGCTACGATGTCATTGTAGCAAGCGACGCCATTGGAATGGGATTGAATTTGTAAGTGACACTAACATCCTCTCCTCGCTACCGCGCGCCTCACTTCTTCTCAAGGAAGATCAAGCGCGTGGTCTTCGAGGTTTTGAACAAATTCGACGGCTACGTTGAACGCTCGTTATCTGTGTCGCAAATCAAACAAATAGCTGGCCGAGCTGGGCGTTATGGTCTACATGGTGACCCGGGTGGTTTCGTGACCACATTGTATCCGGAGGATCTCCCGCGACTCAAGTCGGCACTTTCCTCTCCTCCGGAGGCACTAACATATGCCATTATCGACCCCACGGAAAGCTGGATGGAGGACATTGCCCAAATTCTTCATCCCCAATCATCTATCCAGGCACTTTTCGAGGTCCCGTCGTATGTCTCTAAAGTCCGTCCGCCATTCAGGGCCGCTCTTCCTAGTAAACTAGAGGATATGGTCAAGTTCATAGATTCGCGCGCCCGGGACATGCTTCTAGCCGATAAACTCATGCTAAAGAACTGTCCAACGAGTTGGCGAGATCCAAGCGCGCGAGATATTCTCTCACAAATTACCCGCCTGTACAAACGTGAAGTTCAAGTTGACCTCGACGCCGTTCTCGCCGTTGCACCATTGATGAAAACGCTTGAAGGTGTCGAGAAGCGGATGAGCAAGGGTGTTGTTCCTACTCCTCGGGAACTCACAAATGCGCTACGGGTCCTCGAGGACATGCACAAGACGCTGGTTCTCTATCTATGGCTCGGTTTCCGGAACTACATGGCATTCCACCAGACAGAAGAAGCACATGCCCTGAAAGGACGCGTCGAGAGTGCATTGGACTGGTGTCTTCGACAGGTGTCTGGGCAGCACGATGGCGAGGCATTGCAGAAAGCAAAAGAGGAAAAAGCTGCCGATGAGCTTGAGTACCACCAAAAACGAAGGACAAAGGATACGAGGGATGCGGAGGTAAGAAAAGGAGTGATTTTTGCTGAAGTCGTCGCTGCTGCGCGCCGCGCCTCTAAGCGTGACGGGTAATTCACGCCTTTTGAGACGCTAGACCTATTCTACAGTCCTTAATACTCACGTTCGCTCTGCTCCGTCTCATGGGTGATGGAACATCAGTCAAGGAACGCAACCATCGCACGCCGAGGCTGCGCATTGAGGCTAGTCTTCCTTTGCTTCACTGAAAAGTCTATTCAGAACACCAGACCATTCCATTTTTGAGCTTCCGGCTTCCAGCAAGTGTACCGTAGTGGTCGGAAAATTCGGGGGAGAAAAAAGACCATAATATATCATGCGTCCTAGCACGTCCATAGATATTCAGTTCCGAACCAACCTTCTATGATCCCCGTCGCGCGCCACCATATGGTCCCTGACACAGGTCACTCGCATTGCGTACTCGTCGGGATGCAATTTTCCCCAATTACCAACAATCGAAGGCGTAATTCGGACGCGCGCGGCGCAGATGAAAATCGAAGCAAAGCAAATTTCTGACCAGGATAATGCCAAGCACCGTGGGTTTGCGCCCTGGCGTGTGGCACCTCCAGGCTACAGCTATCACGAGTCACAACGATGCAGCGCATTCACACTTTTCCCGATAGTGGCGTTTGATAGCCCCCTCGGCACGACGAGATGACACAAGCCCGAGGCCGTTAATTCAGACGCCCTGCGGCACCGGAGCCGTTAGCAGTGCCCATATTACCTGTCACCAGTGGCCCAAAATAATACTCTAAAGTTGTTGGTGCCTGGAGGACGGTTTAATGCATCCGCCCCGAAGCAACTGCGCCCGTGTTTTGTTGGCAACAGAATACACCATGTGCATGAACGGCGATGATGTCCACGTTCATCGATGGGCCTCGCCAGCCGGCCAACTTTGCTATATTCACCGTGTTCAAGATAGTAACGCCACGACGGCTGTGTTATCACAGCACTAGTGCTAGGAGCACGCGTTGTAGAACTGAACTTTATCTGATACTATTCACGCCAAGGGAGCAGACAACTTACAAGTCAAGGTTGTTCAAGTACAGTGCTGGGGCTAGATCGAGAGGGGCGTGATGGAGGGAGTTCCATCAGTGCAAGTACGTCCAAATTTAGCATGGCCCAACGGCTCGGTAACTTGAAACCCACCCAAGGTATGACATTGGTTGGACAATCTGCCAACCGTTCGAACTCGGCCCAAAATTTCATCTGGATAAATTGGATACGTAGCGTCTAGCATATCCTATAAAACATCTAACGCATGGTCGTCGACAGTAAGCAACCCAACTCAACCACCGTACCGCAAAGAAATGGCGTCGACCATTGCCGAGATCCCACGAGAAGTTCTAGAGACTTTCGCTAGATCAGATGAATATCATAATTCCTTCTTGCTCCGTCCAGACGAGGGACTGGAGTATGCATCGGAGCACATTAAAGAGAATGGACTTATGCATCATATGTCAGTTCCAGCTTCCCAGGGCGAGTTCTTGAAACTCGTGGTGCTCGCTATCGGGGCGAAGAGAGTGCTCGAAGTGGGAACACTCGGAGGGTGCGTTTTTTACTTTTACTAACTTCCCACTGCCAGAACAGCTCTAACTGTGGGTTCCGACCCCTCAGATACTCGACAATCTGGATAGGTCAGGGGCTCCCAGAAGACGGGGAACTGATCACACTCGAGATATCGGAAGTCAATGCCAAGGTAATAAAGTTCTACTACAGTATCTCTATAAATGACTCCACAAGCGACTGATTCGGTGACACAAACACAGGTTGCCCGCGAGAATTTAGCTAAAGCGGGAATCCGCAATGCCAGAGTGCTGGTCGGAAACGCCAACGAAACCCTCGCGGGTCTTCCAACAGAGGAGCCATTTGATTTGATTTTCGTAGACGCTGACAAGCAAAGCTACCCCAACTACTTCCTCGAAGCGAAACGCTTAGTCCGGAAGCATGGCGTCATCGTGGGTACCTCACGTGTCCTTATCTGATTAACGCTCATACCACTTAAACGGGTCGTTATTAGATCATCGACAATGTCGTGCAGAAAGGCCGGGTTGCTGATGGGAGCTTTGCGCGCCCTCCCGCCATCGGCGTATATCCCAATGACTCCACTGTCGACGGCGTTCGTACACTGTTGAAGTTGTTGAAAGAGGACAAGGAAGTGGAAGCGACAACGATCGCAACAGCCAACGAGAAGGGTTACGACGGCTTCTTGTATGCAATCAAACTGTAGTATCTTACAACTCGAATATATGGTTCAGAATGAGTCATTACTTGAGCATGAGGCAGTGTGATTATTGTGCAAAGAAGCTTGTACGCCATCGAACCACTGCATTCCAGTAGGAATGACTCAGGTTACAGTATTTGGCCCCGCACTTGGTACTGAAAATAACCAGAATAAGTGCGAATTAATGACTGTATGTATAATCACCAACAATGCGCAGTTGATGGAATGATATTCATGACTAACTCATGACTAAACAGTAACATGGGGTCAGTAGAGCCATAATATTCAGATACCGTAGCGCCCAGCATATCCTATAAGACTTCGAAGTTATGGCTATCAGCAGTAAGTACGCGACCCAACTAGTTGTACCTCAGAAATGGCGTCAACAATTGTCGAGATACCACAAGCAGTCCTAGAGACTTTCGCCAGATCGGAAGAATACCACAACTCCTTCTTGCTCCATCCGGACGGGGGATCGGAGCAGGCCTTGAAACATAGTGCAGAGAATGGACTTCCACCTATTGCAGTTTCAGGCTCCCAGGGCAAATTATTGAAACTCGTTGCACTTACTATGGGTGCAAAGAGAGTGCTCGAAGTGGGAACACTCGGTGGGTGAGTGTTTTGCTTCCCCCACTTCCACTCGGCCGAAACAGGACTAATCATTTATCTGTCACCCCAGATATTCGACTATTTGCTTGGCCCAGGGGCTCCCGGAGGACGGTGAAGTGATCACGCTCGAGATATCAGAAGCTCATGCCAAGGTAACGTTCTACAGCATTTCTAAACATGCCTCCGCACGCATCTATCAACAACTGATCCGGTGGCGCGGACACAGGTTGCTCGCGAGAATTTAGTTAAAGCGGGAATTCGCAACGCCAGAGTAGTGGTTGGAGACGCCAACGAAAGCCTTAGGGGACTTCCAACAGAGGAGCCATTTGACTTGATTTTCGTAGACGCTGACAAGAAAAGCTACCCTCATTACTTTCTCGAAGCGAAACGCCTGGTCCGGAAGCGCGGCGTCATCGTGGGTATCTCACGTATTCTTATCTAATTAATACTCATACCGCTTAAACGGGTCGTTAGATCATCGACAATGTCGTGCAGAAAGGTCGGGTTGCTGATGAGAGCTTTTCTTGCCGTCCAAACCCCTCCAAGGTCGTATATCCCGATGATTCCAGTGTCGAGGGCGTTCGTACACTGTTGAGAATGTTGAAAGAGGACAAGGAAGTGGAAGCGACAACAATCGCAACAGCCGATGAGAAGGGTTACGACGGCTTCATGTATGCGATTAAACTGTAATATCCTACGAACTGCGATATTTGCAAGCAGATGACGTTACATACTCGTCACGTTGAAAACATTCACAACTCGGATTTCAAAGGCAGGAGCCTTGAAAGTAATAGACCGTTGCGCCCTCCCACGGTCACTCGAAGCTCGGACCGTCATGATCGTGTGCAACAGAAGCTGAAAACAGACCAGGACTGCTCCGCGTCCTGGGATTATTTGGATACCATAGCGCCCAACATCTCCTATAAAACTTCGAGGATATGGCTGGCCGCAGCAAGTAGGCGACCCAACTAGTTGTACCTCAGCGCTCAGCAATGGCGCCGACAATTGTCGAGATACCACAAGAAATCCTAGAGACTTTCGCCAGATCGGAAGAATATCACAACTCCTTCTTGCTTCATCCGGACGGGGGATTGGAGCATGCCTTGAAACATAGCGCGGAGAATGGACTTCCAGATATTGCAGTTTCAGGCTCCCAGGGCAAATTCCTGAAACTCGTGGCACTTACTATGGGTGCGAAGAGAGTGCTCGAAATGGGAACACTCGGTGGGTGAGTGTTTTGCCTCCCTCACCTTCACTCGGCCGAAACAGGGCCAATCATTCACTTCGCTTTATCTGGCACCCCAGATATTCGACTATTCATATGGCCCAGGGGCTCCCAGAGGACGGCGAACTGATCACGCTCGAGATATCAGAAGCCCACGCCAAGGTAACGTCCTACAGTATGCCTCTGCACGCATGCATCAACTGATCTGGTGGCATGAACACAGGTTGCCCGCGAGAATTTAGCTAAAGCAGGAATACGAAACGCCAGAGTAGTGGTTGGAGACGCCAACGAAAGCCTTAGGGGGCTTCCAGCAGAGGAGCCATTTGACTTGGTTTTCATCGACGCTGACAAGCAAAGCTACCCTAATTACTTTCTCGAGGCGAAACGCTTAGTTCGGAAGCATGGTGTCATCGTGAGTATCTCATGAATCTTTAATTGATTTCTTCCACCACTCATACCACATAATTGGTTGTTAGATCATGGACAATGTCGTGCGGAAAGGCCGGGTTGCTGATGAGAGCTTTGCTCGCCGTCCAAACCCTTCCAAGGACATATATGCCGATGACTCCGCTGTCGAGGGCGTTCGTACACTGTTAAGAATGTTGAAAGAGGACAAGGAAGTGGACGCGACAACAATCGCAACAGCCGATAAAAAGGGTTATGATGGCTTCTTGTATGCGATTAAACTGTAACATTCTACAACTCGAATATGTAGTTCAGATTGATCCACTACTTAAGCATGGGACATTGTGAATGTTGTGGAAAGAACTCTGCATGCCCTTGAACCACACAGGTCAATGAGCAGATTGTGCATATGTTGATTAAATTACTTTGGGGAGTACCCGAAGTGCCAGCCTGGAAGACACTGTAGAAAGTAAAATCACTAAAAATAAATGTCCAAATCACTTCTATTACGTGTTGGAACAGCTGAAGATCAGTGTCTGTCATTGAATTTCAGTGTCATAATGTGACACTAAAGTGCCCATCCAGTCTATTAAAAAATAGTGTCTTTGTCACTGAAAAAAAATGTCATAAGTACTGAATAACACTGCCTTGTAGTTGTTTTTCCACATTGCAACACTGTAATAAGTTGATGCGAGCACTCATTTTCTGCTTCAATAGCACAGGTTTTCATGCTTGCCTACATACGTCCCACTTGTCATGGAAATAACCAGGCAAATCACAAAATTGCAATTTCAAACACTACCTGAGGTTACAGAGACACCTACAGCACAGTCATATAACAGGGTATTCCACAAAAGTGTCAGTAATCCATCACAAGTCCAGCAGGAGCTAACAAGACTGAGCGACACAGTAGTGATAGAAATGAAAACAGTCCAGCAAAAGCAATCAAAATTTGAGGAGGAGCAGCCAGCAGTGCAACAACAGCCAAATGAGAGTGGTTAAGCAGCAGTGATTGAAAATGTGTGAGGGAGGAGGATTTGGATGTGGACCTAACATTTTGATTGTGCACTTCAAGGTGTATGTTGAGCCTGTGTCTGGATTATGTCAGGATCAACCTTGTTAGCAAGCCAACCAAGAGATAAGAGAGTGAGTTCACTGCCACTGTGGTGTCAACTGTCCCAGCTCAACCACCCTCCAACATGTCATGTGACATCATGTGACATGCTGGCAGTATTCTAAATTAGGGATATCACATGATCATTTGAGCATGGATGAGGTAGTAAAAAAAACTACAGTACTGCATGGTGATACACTACATATGCCATGTTAGTGAATATGAATGCAGCCACCCCATCAAACCACTGCATATGCTTGAAGTCAAAATGCACAAGAGAAGTCCCACCAGATGACTCAAACAAGACCTGCCCAAGGTGTTGAGAAGCAGACAGGCTTAGCAAGGCTAGGAAGTGTAAGTGGGAAGAAGAACCTCACCATGCTGGTCCCCCTGCTCCTGGGTTCTCATCAGGATCCACACCCATGAATGGACATCACAGTCTGAGTTCCCTGGAGTTAGTGGATGAATGTGAAGCTGGGGGGAAGCAGGTAAGTGTGCCCTAGTAAGTTCCACAGAGGTGGCACTGATAGGAATTGTAGTATGAAACTGTGCAGAGCCTGTTTGTGTCACTCCAAGAAATGGCTCAGATGTCTGGCAATATCAAGTTTCATGGAACCTATGTCATACCTGTTGATCCAATGATGAATGAAAAGAACCATGTCCAGTCAGCTGCACTGGAGGTTTGGTGGACAACCAGATATCATTTTTGGTTAGTTTACATCAAAATGTGATATGGCAATGGCTTACATCCATGTCTACAGAGTCCTGCACCACTACCCACTGCAAACAGGCCACAAGACTCTGTACTGCTGCTGTCAGGACAAAGACAAGAAACAAAAATCATGGCCCAGTCAAAGAGAAGGTGTCAAACACTGTGACACAGTTGGAATGAAAAGGTTTCCATGCATGAGCAGCCTGACTGTGTCATGCTGCCATCAGCAAGGGAATAGAATTAATCAACACACTGTGGCAATTAAACTTCACCATCTCGAAGCCCACATTCCTTATTATGATGTCACAATGCCATCAGATGCCATTCGAGTCATCTGTGATGACCTGGAGTGGTGCACACCAAGTGCATTGGTACTGAAGATTTGTGCTCTGTACCCACACCTCACTGTGTCACAAGTCCATTTCACATGGACAAAGATGAGTGAGATCCTATGGAAGAGGGATGCCAACCAGCTTACCTCTGCATGAATGCTGCTGGAAGAGTGCCATGGTGTTGAGGTTTTGGATGTTATCACTGTTGATGGTGTTGAGCAACTTTGCTGGGGAATGACAGCCATAGCTCACCAGTTGTCAGGGAAGGTTGTTGAGATTGCTCTCAATGCAACATGTAAGTCAACAAAACCTGGAATGCATTGTGGGGGCTCACAGCAATCAATAGATAATATGAATGCCAAAAACCTTGAGCTATACAGTATACTGGGTGAATACAATAATGCTGGGTTTCCATTGTCATACTGTTTGCTTTCAACTGTGACATCAATTGAAATCAGGAAATGGACAAGAGCATTACAGAATTGGGCAACCTGCCTCCAAAACAAATATCACCTCACTCCACAGTTTATTCATGTCAACAAGGACATGGCAGAGATCAGCATGTCACAGTCAGTTTGGCCAGACATGAAGATTCAGATCTGCTGGTGGCACTTGCAAAAAGCTGTTTGAGAACAGTTGGCCAAGCCAAAGCTAACAACTACACCATACAAACCATGGTATACAAGCCAGGAGTTTACCTTTGTCAATGCCAAGTTCTGTCCTCTGGGTACATCAGATTCAACAGAGTTCAAAGGTGGCACCCTTCTTGAAGCAGTCCCATACAATGATGAAGAAGTTCCCTCACTGTCCATTCAGATACCAAGTTTATCACAAGCTGCTGCAGGCCCCCTTCAAAGCCCATCCCTGTCAGCAGTGACAATGGCACAGACAAGCTGCTTATGATCAAGATCAAGCTTCCAATCACCCAATGACCTGATGAGGAATCAGCAACTGCCCAATCACAAGTCTTCTGTCCAACTCACCTCCATGATAGCATCATTCAGATGATTGAGCAGCACTTCTGTGCTCATCCACTCATACCAGGCTACTGCTATCCAAGTCCAGCAGGTATTCATCAATGGGCTGTCAAACAAATGCATCAGTTCTGTGAAGAGAACAACCAACCTGAACTGTGGGCATACCTGTGGGAGAACTGGTACTGCCAGGGGCAGTGGGAGCTCTGGGCATGATCAATGACACCAAGCAAAATTCCAAGACTGAAAACTACAATGGTAATGGAAAGCCAGTGTGTACTACAACCCACTGGTATAATAGAATGCTCACCAAGTCATGCAGCTGGTGGCATGTAAAGGTTGACTACCTGTACCATTTTTTGAAGCCATGGGTTGACCTGTTGGTATGGATATTAGTTATGAAGCTTGCACTGACATACCACAATAAGCTGGACCACATACTCAGTGACACTGGTCAGTTCCATGAGTTGTCATCATGGTGAAAGCAGTTCAAAAATGAATGGCAATGGGCATCTACAACATCCATTACACTACCCCTAAACCTGAAATACTGACCAGACACCCAGAAGTGGGTGTGCACATGTCCACAATTTGTCAAGAGCCAGTTCCTCTTCTGTAAACACCTGGTCCAAGCCATGCACCCAGTTAGCCCATTTTCTTCCTGGAGGTTCAACAAAACTGGACTACACCTTTCTGGTCCCATGCAGCACTTGTTCCACTGGTTGGCTCACTATTATTGGAGAATTTGAGCCTGGAAGATGGAGTAACAGAGAGTGGGTCCATTGGGGGGGGGAGAGAGAAGTGAGAGTGAAGAGGATGAAGAACCTGGTGGACACATTGTTGATACTGCAGCTGCAGAGAAGATAGACTGACAAACCTTTGAAGAGTGCTTTGTCCACCTTATCACCACCTTACAAGACTTTACAGATGGTCTTGAGTACCAGATCCAGTTTGGTGACCACAGGATGTTGAATACCATTGAGCATGAAGGGGCATTGTTCATATGGCTGATGAAGAATTGCTTGGATTGTGAGTGAAGGGAGAACTCTTCACATGCAAGGAGTCCTACCACATGGGAACAAACAACTGCAAATGTGTTGTTCTACCACAGTTGCCCACCAGTTCCAGAACATGATGCATAATAATCTCATCAGTACTTCTTTTGTATGTACTACCTCCATGGGTTAATTGCCTCATTGTGATGGCCCTTGTGTCTTCTAAGATAACATTATGAGGGTGTCATTATGTAAGTTTCATTAAACACACATAGGGTGATGTGTCAGACCCTCAAAGATGCCATTGGGATGTCATGTGATATCACATGACATGTCAGGGGGTGGTTGAGCAAGGGAACTTCTGTGGTGTCCCCAGCCTGAGGATCCTGTTCAACCATCTCAGGGGCCTTCTGTCATAGCCATGTCTCGACCCTGGCCAGACTCGGCCTCGCACTCATTGAGTCCAGCCTTGGCCTCGTCTGTCCCCTTGTCCCCTTGTCCCAAGATAGCTTAGTGCGGTGAACACTGCTTTGCAGTGTCTGTCATTTCGGTTAAGTCCTGTCCCTGGCCCTGTCCCTGGTCCACCTGTCCCAGTCTCTGTTGTCTTTGTCATATATTACTAATACCTGTCTTACCAAGCACCTTAGCAATCTTGTGAGACCAGCATTACTGGTCTCCATACTATAGATACTCTAGTATATAAACTCATAGATACTTGGCCTGTACCTCTCAGTCTGAAATCAACTAAGTTACCTCTGATAACTCTGTCTCGGCCTCGGACTCGGACTGGGACCCACGCAAGGGAATAGCGCTGTACCCTCAGTCGCTAAGTCCAACCAGTCCAATCTTCTGTACTCTTGTCTCCCCTCTTGATCCTGACCCTTCGGCCTCGTGCCCACTTTGGTCTCCAGTCTGGACTCAACCCAGACACCCCATACTTGACACCTTCTTACTTCACTGGCCATCAGGCTTTTTCCTGTTAAGTACACATTTACCCTTGGGTGACCAGGCTTCAAGGCCAGGTGACAGGGGCTAAGTCCAGGTGGCCAGAGTCAAGGCCAGGAGACAGGGGCCAAGTCTGGTTGGACTGGAGTTGAGGCTGGAGGTCAGGGGTTAAGTCCAGAGGAACAGACTTAAGGCTGGGAGCATGGGAAACTGACCAGTCTTGGAGTGCACACAGGGGGAAGCTAGTCTGGGGTTGGATCTACCTCCCTTGGTCTCAGCTTATGTGCTGTACCCTTATGCAAGCTGGGGAGAGGTCTGGGACAGGGGCTGGGGATAGCTTAAGGCTCAGCCTTAGCTATAGAGTAGACTCAAGGGGTATTACAGACTTGAGGGTAATACTTAGTTGATATTCTGACTGAGGTGCTACAAAGTGTGTACAGGGGCTAAATACATGAGGCCAGTCTGGGGTAATGAACATAAAGCTGGACTTGTTTAATAAGCTATTAGTGAGATGATTAGCAAGGTGAGGATAGCCACAGTGGCTGTGCCAAGGCTAATAGCCAAAGTCCAGGTGACCAGCATAACTGGAGTCAGACACAGGATTTGTACAGTAAGCAGAGTCAGACAAAAGGACCAGACTAAATAAAGTACAAACAAAGGAAAACAGACCAGAGTTATGTCCGGGTGACCCAGACATGGACCTAGGAGGACCAGGGTGGAGCAGCACAAGGCCAGGAGGCTGGAGTGGACTGGAGATAGGGGTAAAAGACCAGACTTGAGTTATTTAGGCTAGAGTTAGGTTTCTTAGGGCTGGAGTTAGGTTTTCTAGGCCAGACTAGGACTAGACTTGACCAGAGATAGGGGCTAGGGGTCTGGACTGAACTGGGATTGAGCCTGAGAGTCATGGATATGACATTTCCCCAGTACTTGAGAATGACTTGTAGTTGTGTTTATGCAAGCACCACTAATGCTTGTGGCAACCTGGATGGTTGAAATGTGGTGTGTAGTAATTCTGTGGTCAGATCACTATGTTTCAACAGACCTGAATGGTTTCTTGCTGACCTGAAGCACTAGATGTGCAAGGAGCTCCCTCCTTTGGTGGATGAAGCACAAGACATGGTTTTGGGTGAGTGTTTGACTGATTCTATTGCTTTCAGCTCTATGAGATCAAAGTAAAAGATGCATGCCACTCATGCCTGGAACATCAATTGTCTTTGCATATTGAAGTGCAACCAGTGCCTTAGCAGCATCATGGATTGTTTGGCCCTCAAGGTTTCTCCATTTAAGAGTGAATGTCATTGCATGTTTGATCTGATTGAGCTCAATTGAGCTCATCATCATTGTGCTCAGGATTAATCAGTTTGCCAACATCATTACTTTCTACCATGATATTGTGTGCAGGCATGGTCAACAAAAGGCCAAAGTCTTGAGCAATCAACTGACAGATGACATGGGGAATTATGAAGTAGGTTAGGTACTGCAAAAGTGAGAGAGACTGAAAAGTGTCAGTGGATGTCATTGGTGGAAATAGCTGGAGTAGTGTGTGCATAATGATTGCAGTGCCTTTTGAATCATAGCTATGATGTCATCAGTTTTAAATGTTCTCAAGGAACACAATGCAGACTACTTACTATCTGCAGCATGAGTTTTCCCATATCACTGAAGACATTGGAGGGATGTGCATTCAAGCAAATTGTACTATTGTATAATGATTCACTTTGAGGTTGGCTTCAAAACAGGTCCAGAGCCAGAGGTTCTCATGTGCTTCTGCATCAAACAAGAGTTTCTTGAGTTTGTCATACATTTCCAGAATGCAAGAGGGGATATCTTTGAACTTGATTTTTGTGGCTGGCCAACCTTTTGCCTCTGTGACCTTGAGGGCTTCAAGTTGATGTTGCTCTCATTTGATTAAGATACAGATATCCATCTCCAAATGAATATTGGTCTTCCTTCCCTTGATGAGGCTGACATAGGTGGGCAAGGCAGTTTTGAGCTGGTTAGAGATATTGTCAGGGATTGCTTCTTTGCAGTCCATTCCAGGACATGTCTTTGGCAGCTGGTGACTTGTGATGGGACTGTTGTCATTGGCAGCAGCAGCAGCAAGCTCACAATAATTGGTGTCATCCTTGTCCTCATCCTTGTTTGGAGGCAATCTTGCATTTGTGATCTTGATAGAGCATCCTACAGCAGTCTGTAATGCTGGTGTCAATACAGGTTTGCCATTAGCCCACATGGAATACCTTCAAATTTGAGGGTGCCTTTGTTGCTTGAGCATTCTGCTTTGGTGAGTATGACTGAACATCAGGTAATACTTCCTACACTGTCATCAAGCTTGCTATACTCATTGGCCTTGGGGCCAGGCTTGGCTGTTACTGTCTTTTGCTTTTCAGCAATGTTGGCTTGCTCCCACTGCTGTTTCTGAGGATGAAGTTTGCTATCATCTAGTGAGATGAGAGAGTTAGTGATGGATGAGGTCTGATCTGTGAAGCTCACCCAATAGTTGCCCAGAGGGCTTGGACATCTTGCTATGTTTAGTGTGTTCTGGTGAGGCTAGTGTGATGGATTTTCTCTTGACTGGCACCAGATTTGTTGGAGTTTATCACTTTTACCTTAGTTGTGGTTCACCAAGCACAGCATTATGTAATCCAAAAGCGGACCCTTAGCAGTCTATTTTTTCTTACTGCACCTCAGCTTCAACCAACTTGAAGTCTGAGGTGAGACTCCTTCCATTCATTATATTGGAACACTTACTTACCTACCTATAGTATATTCCTTCCTATAGGTAGTTAATTATTGCAGTTTCAACCAACTTGAAGTCTGAGTATATTCCTTCCTATGGACTTGACAACCCTGCCAGACCCATCAGTTGCCTGTAGGCCTGAAAGTGGGTCATCTGACATGTACATTTTGTCCTAGAAGTGGGACTAACCAATGTCGGCCAATGGTGCCCAAAGGTGGGTAGGCTGGTGTGTGGAAGTGGGGTCAGCTGACCTGTTTGGAGGGTGGACCCACTGCCTGGAAGTGGGTTCAGCTGACCTGTTTGGAGGATGCACCCACTGCCTGGAAGTGGGTTCAGCCAACCTGTTTGGAGGATGCACCCAGTGCCTGGAAGTGGGGTCAGCCAACCTGTTTGGAGGGTGCACCCAGTGCCTGGAAGTGGGGTTGGCCAACCTGTTTGGAGGGTGCACCCAGTGCCTGGAAGTGGGGTTGGCCAACCTGTTTGGAGGGTGCACCCAGTGCCTGGAAGTGGGGTCAGCCAACCTGTTTGGAGGATGCACTCACTGCCTGGAAGTGGGGTTGGCCAACCTTTGGAGGGTGCACCCAGTGTGACGAGACCTAAACAACAGGATTTGTTGTAGGCTCGCACCAAGAACTAACAGAGAAAGAGTGAGAGAAAGAAAAGGAGACGGCTTTAGAAGCAGGCGACTTTAGATCTCGAAGACCCAAATGAACTAGCTTAGAGCTAGTTGGGTGATTGAGCAGCGATACTTATACTACAGTACATGAGGTAACGGTGAGGCGTACATGAGGTCCATGACATCATAGTGATGTCATAATGATATCACAGTGGAGCGGGACGTACTAGAAGGAGGAAGCAAGGTAAAGGCGAGGCGAGGTCCAGACCGGGGTCCGGGCCGAGTCCGAGAGATAAGATAAGACGAAAAGATCAGACAAGATGAAAAGGAAAGAAACGAAAAGAAAAGAGTACATATCGTAACACCCAGTGCCTGGAAGTGGGATCAGCCAACCTGTTTGGAGGATGCACCCAGTCCCTGGAAGTGGGGTCAGCCAACCTGTTTGGAGGGTGGACCCACTGCCTGAAAGTGGGGTCAGCTGACCTGGCTGGAGGGCAGACCCACTGCCTGGAAGTGGGGTTGGCCAACCTGTTTGGAGGATGCACCCACCTCCTGCAAGTGGAGTTGGCTGACCTCACTGGGAGATGCACATACCCTCACCAATAAGAGGTTCAATTTTGGTACCTTCAGCTTTCTGTCAAAACTTGTATGAGGGCATTGCAAGATAGCATGGAAATGTACAGATTAAGCCCCCTCCACATTACTTGCTTTTTGGCCTTTCAGCAGGTCTCCCTTCACCACTAGGCACCTTTTGGTTGTGACCCCCAGTAGCCAGTACCACATCAGCATTCATCACTAAGTGTTGTGGAACCCCCCCTTTGTCCCTAGGAGCAACCAATCTTGACAGTCTCTTTCCATGTCTCCATTCTTCATGTTTGATCCTAATCTAACATTCTGCACTTAGTTGTCTATCTGCTTGTTTTCTTTTAAAGTCTCTTATCAGGTTAAAACTGATCCTCTCACCCAAGGGGGGTATAAAGCTCTAGGGATCTGCTGATGCTCACTGACAAGTACCAATGCAGTACCAAGGGTGGGACATTACAGCTGAGATGTTATGAAGTTGATCAAATGATACTGAACACAAAGTGGACCTGCTCTGTAGTTGACATGTTATGTAGCAGTGTCCTTGTACAAGTCCTGACAGAAGGCTGATAAAGAAGACCTAGTAGAGGTATTACAGTTGATATTCAAACTGAGGTATCTACCACATGAGTTACCAACATATGTATGTACTACCAATAAGCAATGCAGGCTACAATGTAGGTATGCACAGTCAACACAAAGATCCCAAGTGCCAGTAATCCAAAGACTGACAGGTATGGTCCAGTATGGTAAAGGTTAGACCCAATAGATTGGACATGAGCTTAGACCAATGGATTAATTACCTTGGTCTTGGGTCTCAAGTCTTTGGCCTATGCCATACCCATTTGCCTACTACTTACACACAACCTCACACCACCCCATGTGGTATGGATCCCTTAGATTTCACACTTATCTGACCCTCAGGTTTACCCTTTGACTCAATCACCAGGGTGGTGGGATTTCTACTTTGCCCAGTGCATCTCCTTTGCTAGGGTTAGGGTTAGGGTTACACAGCTTCAAAAAATCAAGCAGCATGGGGGCAATTCATGTTACACAGCCTAGCAACTACAAGGATTGACCAACCAAATACACAGCCAAGAAGATGCAGGATTGACCAACCAAATACACAGCCAAGAAGATACAGGATTGACCAACCAAATACACAGCCAAGAAAATACAGGATTGAGCAAATACACAGCCAAGAAAATACAGGATTGACCAACCAAATACACAGCCAAGAAAAATACAGGACTAAGTTACAGAGCAAATGTTCCAAGTGGAACTGAGACCTCAGGCATCCTGGAGGGGCCCCTCCCCAGAAAGACACTGAGATCTCTAGAGAAAAAAAGGTATCTAAAAAGACTAGTACAAAGATAATACAGATGTCAGTCAGAAGCTGGCCTGCACTGGCAGGCACAGACTATAAATCCCCCAGAACCCACAAAGCTGGCCTGCATTAGCAGGCACAGACTAAGCCCCCAGGTCCCACAATGAAAAAGTCATAAGCTGGCCTGCACTAGCAGGCACAGACTATGTAACCCCCAGAACCCCAGCTGGCCTGCAAAAGCAGGCACAGACTAAACCCCCAGAACCCACAGGAAGATAGTATCAGTAACCTACACACCCATAGTGTGCTGGCCAGGCACACAGTGGGCTGCAGGACAACAGCAGGATACTACAAGACATACCTTAAACCCATGCAGCTGCAGTCTACATAGGTGAAGTCCAGCATCAAGGGAGTGGTAAGAGGAACATGGAAGAGAAAGATGAAGAGCAGTGTGTCAAAGTGTGTCTTTTATAAAATTTTCTGTTTGCTGCTGTTTGGTCATCAGCCACTGGTCACAGCATGTGCAGTGAAGCATGTCACATGACATCACATGACATGCCAATGGCACACTGCACAGCACAACATTACTTTTATGTAATCACAAAAGTGGACCAGTAGTTAATTGGTAATGAAAACACAGCTACAATGATGTCATGGCAAATTTGTAATGAAACCCTGCCACAACTAATTACATAAGCATACTGATATTAATACCATCAGGGGCCATTTGTGAAGCTGAATACAGCTGTGCATATGTCAACACAGCCACATCAATGAGAAATTCAAACTCCACTTTGAGGGTGGGATAGTAATGGTAAGGGGTACACAGCCACAATGATGTCATGACAAAATTAGATTGAAACTCTGCCCCAACTAATTACATAAGCATACTGATATTAATACCATCAGGGGCCATTTGTTGAGCTGAATACAGCTGTGTACATAATAAACACAGCCACATCAATGAGAAATTCAAACTCCGCTTTGATGGTGGGAAAGTGATGGCATGGGGTACACAGCCACAATGATGTCATGAAAAAATCATGTCAGCCAACCCCACTTCCAGGAGGTGGGTGCATCCTCCAGTCATGTCAGCCAACCCCACTTTCAGGAGGTGGGTCTGCCCTCCAGCCAGGTCGGCCAACCCCACTTTCAGGCAGTGGGTCTGCCCTCCAGCCAGGTCAGCCAACCCCACTTTCAGGCAGTGGGTCCACCCTCCAAACAGGTTGGCCAACCCCACTTTCAGGCAGTGGGTCCACCCTCCAAACAGGTTGGCCAACCCCACTTTCAGGCAGTGGGTCCACCCTCCAAACAGGTCAGCCAACCCCACCTTCACAGTCTGGCCTACCCACCCCTAGGGACCACCAGCTGATGTTGGTTAGTCCCAGTTTCAGGACAAAATGTACATGTTACAAGTGACTGAATCATGCGACCCTGCAGCTCATCACCCTACAAAAAGATTGTCATCTTTGTCACTTTCATTGCCATGCTCATCTTCTGATTCTTCTTTGTGTTGAGGACAACTTGGATGTTCATTATGATCTATTACAATGGCCTGTAGATGATTAGTACATATCAAATCATCTATGCTACTCACCTGATGATCCACATGCACCAGACTTGGATGTCTTGCTATGTACTTCCAAGGCTGGTAGGTTTGTAGATTTTCTCTTGACTGGTGCCATGTCTTTGTCTTTGTCTTTGTCACTGTTGTGCCTGTCTTCTGATAGGTCTTCACTGCTGTCATTGTTCTTTGCTTCACTTGGGCTATCTGTTTCTGAGCACAGATGATCAAAGTCAATGACAGACATGTCCTCATTAGCATCCCAAAAATTTGATTCTTTGTCACCACAAATCTCTTCTGCTTTTCATTTCCCAATCCTGCACTGTGTTTCATATAGCTGCAATGAGTCCTGGTGAATCAAATGAAATCATTTATTGCATCATGCACCTCAAGGTTTGAGGTAGCTTTCTTCTCTAACTGTGAACTATTGCACAGATATTGCACCAATAGATCTTGCACTGGCCATGCATTCTTGGATTTCTGGAATATCTTGTATTCTAATTGCACCTACATGGAGATTATAATGCATATATGCATATATATGACAGCAACATACCTGAAAAACAATGTTCTCAATGGGTAGCTTGTTTTTTTGCTGTGTTATTGTTTGACTCATATTGAGTTTCTGGTTTGTGAGTTTGCAAATACCACACTACTTTTATCAGCAAGATCAACATCACATATGAAAAAAAAAAACCTTTAGGTGATTAAAGAATTCCTTCTTCTTCAAGAGGCCCATTGCCTTGACAATACTGTAGCCCTTTCCATTGCTTCATCCTGGGCAGCCCTTTGGTCAGGGAATCAAATCTGGACTGCTACCATTTATCAAGGAGTCCCATTCTTTATTAGTCTTCTTTTTGCGATGGTCCAAGTCATCAGTGTGCTGGTTTCCTACATACAAAGATAAATGCTATCAATCATTCAGATGGTGCACAGCACAAGATCTGTCTTATGAGTATATGAGTCTAATTGTTCTTGTAGTGATGCAATCACTTGACTGATGGTTGATTGCTGCAGTGCTTGCTTCGCATTATACAGTTTTGGCACTTTGACCATCATGAATTAACAACTGTTAGGGGTGGAAAGGGAAGACATGAAACAACTCATGAGGTAGGTCACATCATAGTCATGTGCTCAGATGATGTGAAAATTCTGTTAAGTCTTCAAGTCTCTAAACTGTGGGTACAACTGCTGTGGTGCTGTCATGATGTGGCACAAGTGCAGGGTGAAGACTTGTCCTGGTCAACACTATTGCAAACAGTGTCATTGTCTCCCAATGTGCAGAAAAATACTTAGCCTCAAGCAGCACCACTGGCATTACAGGGTCCTAGCAAACAATGGCCTTGTGGGGCAGATATGAGCATTAGAGAGCATTCCATCAGACTTGGATGCAGAGCATGATGCCACTGCACCTGAGATCTCAGGTTTGTGTCCCTGTAATTGCCTAACCATCTTGCAAGCTAACTGATCAGATATCTTTGTCAGACAATGGTGACAGTATTTCAGACTCATCAAGTCCCAATCCAGATGTCTCTGATGACAATGATGATAGATCCACAAGCTCAGGCTCACATGTGGAGCCCTCAGTTGAGCAAGATGAGGAGTTTGGTCCCTTGGATTGGGTTCAGGACCAAGACTTGGACAAGGAGCTTTGGAGCATGGAGGAGCTTATGGATACACTAGAGTGTGCTGAGAAACAAAAGGTTGCAGAGGAATTCTTTGAAATTTGCAAGTAAAAAATGTCTGGTTCATAAACTGTTGTAACTGAATTTTGTGATAGGGAACAACATCCTCTCTGACAGCAACAGGGACAATATCTGGGCATTCAATTTGCTTGTGAGGGGGAGGATCACACAAACCGCATTCAAGCAGATTGGGCATTCCATCACAAAATCAACCTTGACTCTGAATATGTTATCTTCCAATGTGTCACATGCCTTGCAGCCATCACCACCATCAAGTACAACTGTTGCCCTGAATCATGTATTCTCTATGCTGGGAAATACCAATGGCTCCTTGTTTGCCCACATTGTCATCAACCATGGTTCAAACCTAATCAAAAACCCTGCTGTCAATTCATGTATTTTCCTCTTGTCCCATGACTGCAAGGGCTCTTCCAGAACCCTCAAATGATCCACCTGATGGACTATTGAGCAAGCTACAAGTCAACCCCTGGCAGTATCTCAGATGTTTTTGATGGCACTCATTACAGGAAATTGGTAGGGGAATACATTGAAGTGGATGGTAAAAGGCTTTCACATCATTACTTTTGTGATCACCATGACATCACACTCACTCTCTGCACTGACAACTACCTGTTGTACAAGAGTAATTGAGGCAGACCAATGGTGACACTGGTTATACTGCAAAACTATAATATTCCACCAACTCAACACACTCATCATGAACATTTAATCTGTGTTGGGATCATTCCTGGACCAAGGCAGCTGAAGGAGCTTTTGTCTTTCCTCTCACCTCTCAATGATGAGCTGGCCAAACTTACATACAGAGTTCCCACATTTGACACTGGCAAGAGGGTCTTGTTTGACCTACATGTGTACATCATCTTCAAACTGGGAGACATCCTCACAATCCAGAAGTTCCTGGAGATCAAAGGCCATAATTCCATCTTTCCATGCTGATCATGCAAGATAAAGGCAGTGTGTGGTTTAGGGAAGACTCACTATGCTGTGCTGTGTCATAGCCTTGTCTCGACCCTGGCTGGACTTGGTCTCGCACTCACTTAGTCCGGCCTCGGCCTTGCCAACCCCATGTCCCCAGTTGGTCTAGCATGGTAAACACTGCTTTGCAGTGCGTGTCATTTCGGTTAAGTCCTCGCCCGGTCTTGTCCCCGGTCCACTCTGTCCCGGTCTCCATTACCTTAGTCATACATTAGTAATCCTTGTCTTACCAACCATCTTAGCAATCCTTGCAAGACCGGCATTACTGGTCTCTGTACTATAGCTACTCTAGTATATAAGCTTGTAGATACTCAGCCTGTAGCCCTCAGTCTGAAATCAACTAAGTTAACTCTGATAACCCTGCTTTGGCCTCGGACTCAGACTGAGATCCACACAAGGGAATAGCGCTGTATCTCCAGTCACTAAGTCCAAACAGTCCACCACCTTCACCTCTGCCTCGTCTCCCTGATCCTGACCCCTCGGCCTTGTGCCCGCTTCAGTCTCTGGTCTGGCCTCAACCCAGACATCCCATACTTGACAGTATTTCAGACTCGCCACTTGTGTGGGTCTAAACCATCATGGCAACCAAGACTTGTTTTCAACCTCCCTGTGGTCATTCTGCCACTAACCCTGACTCTGCTTCAGCCAGTGGGGCTCACCACAAAACAGCTCTAGCTGCGTTGGGCACCACTAGGTGCTCCCCAGACACTGTCAGTCCTTTCAGGGGCTTTTCAGCCCAAACATCCAATACCCCCACTCCACGCCACCCTACTGCCCCCATACCTGAGGGTGACCCTGGCGATGATGGGCCAGGCGATGATGATGACAACAACCCAGACGATAATGATCCTGATGATAATGGTCCTGGTGTGTGACACGACTTCTGGGAAGCGTGCGACTAGAGGAAGGGAGAAGGGAGAATTCCCTAGGATCGTCCCAAGGGGTACTGTGTGGAAGGAGAGGTCGAGAATGGGCTTAGAAGCAGTGGGGAAATTCAAGCGAGAGTCGCAGAATTTAATTCTGGGCAGATGTAGACACGTGAGGAACAGCAAGACAGGTATATGAAATTCCGAGGGGTCGCTACGCGTCAAGAGGAGTGAATTCGAAGCAAAAGGGACACGGGATTAGGTGTGCAGGGCTGGAGGACACAGGAGACACGAAGACCTCTGGGGACACTGAAGACGCAGCAGACTCTATATACGCACTTTAGACTCTTGAAACTCTCGAACTTGCAGAACACACACAGATAGCGACTCAAAAGGTGGGTGCCATATTTCCGACATCAAGGCGGAATTATATAGTACAGGGAAAGTAGGTACGAGTCGGAGTAAAGTGGGGCGGGAAAACTAAAAGACCGGAAAATAAAGGAAGGGACGTCAGACGTCAGCGAAATACAGATGCATGTGAAATAGACCAGTGGGTAGTAGACGAGAGCAAGAGCAGGACAACAGTAAGGGGTATCTTCCAACAGCACGAGAGTATGCGTACAAGTGAAAGATGGAACTGAGCGACACAGGGGGGCAGAGCGTAGTGTACTGGCACGAAGTCCAGCTTGCGGAATTTGGGGCGACAGGGGAAAGCAGAGTTTTTCAGAGGAAAGCGGCACGGATGACTGGTGACGTGGCTCCGGATCAGTGTTTTGATGACTGAGCAACATGCGGAAGGTCAGTAGAAACTCCGAAGGTGACAGGGGTTGGGAGGGAACACGAGGACACGAGTGGGAAAAATTCCGAAACGGGTTTGTCGTAGAGGCCTGCAGAATTTAGTGACAGATTCCTGTTCCAGCCTCAGGGAGTATACGGCTCCCTACACCGGTGATGATAATCTGGATGATAA
Source organism: Pisolithus tinctorius (assembly GCA_024663395.1). NCBI lineage: Eukaryota > Fungi > Basidiomycota > Agaricomycetes > Boletales > Pisolithaceae > Pisolithus > Pisolithus tinctorius. Next base: position 3,168,741 of record JANFAH010000005.1, on the reverse strand, counting down.
TGATCTGGCAGATGAACTGGACTTCCCAGATCTGGACACTGAGCCTGCCATTACGGTCTTGGACAACCTTGCATCAGCCATCAAACTGTTGGCTCGTAATGCCCATACTAGCCCTGAGTCCTCAAGCAGGACCAAGCTGCACGAGCCCGACACTTTCAATGGCACCGACCCAAAGAAACTTCACACTTTCTTTATCCAGTGCGAGCTCAACTTCCAAGACTGACCCTGGGCTTTTAGGACCGACTGCACCAAGGTCATCTTCACCCAATCATACCTCAAAGGCATGGCCTTAGAATGGTTCGAGCTGGACTTGCTCGGGCTCGACGACCCCAATGATTGGCCTCTCTGGATGGACTCCTGGAGGGAGTTCGTCCTACAGTGAGGGACAAAAGCGTTGCAATGTTTGTGACGTGTGAATTGTTGCTGATGTAGCTTGGGATATTCTGCACAGATAATCATGATACCTATACCATTGGAAAGGGATGACTCTAAGCTTTCCAGAGCACTAAGGTTCAGTCAAAACAAAGCAATACATGCTGAGATACACCCTATTCTTTACAAAATGTGCATTGCAACGCTTTTGTCCCTGACTGGTGAAATCATGAAATGTGACCTTTTGATGGGATTGATGGCATGGAGGATGGGAAAAAATGCTTACATAATAAACCACATGATCATCCAGATGATTTGTCAGCATGTAAACAATGACAAACATTGGACTTGTACCATTAATCCTCCCTCTTTTACCACAACTCATGAAATCATCTCTCTAGCTCACATGGTCATTTTCTCAAGGAATTCTTATCAAATACTGGTGGCCACCACAGTGCCATCAGTATAACATGCTCTCAGAACCATCAGTCCCTTAAAAAACCTGCTGTCAGTCATTGTCTGGACTGTTTCCCCTCCCATGCCTGATGTGTTCTGGGACTAATCAGTACTTGGAAGGCTGAAAATGTTATGGAGGTCAATCTGGCACTTCAGAACATGATGTACAAACCAGTCCCCTCTCAACCAATGCATTTCTGGCACAGGGACACTGATATGGAAGTTGGGGTGAGACAGAACCTCCTTGTGCTCTGAGCACCATAAGAGGGTTCACTAGATCTTGCTCTGATCTGAACTGTAGATGACTGGGGAAGGATTATTTGGTCATATGTGACCAAAGGCAATATTCAGGGCCAGATGGAAGCACAGGATTCTGCTCCATGGCAGTTCAGTAGCATATCCTTCTGATGACACCCATGGGTAAAGAGGATTTTGTCTTGCCCTAACTTCCATACCACTGTCCCTGTGCCAGAAATGCATTGGTTGAGAGGGGACTGGTTTGTACATCATGTTCTGAAGTGCCAGATTGACCTCCATAACATTTTCAGCCTTCCAAGTACTGATTAGTCCCAGAACACATCAGGCATGGGAGGGGAAACAGTCCAGACAATGACTGACAGCAGGTTTTTTAAGGGACTGATGGTTCTGAGAGCATGTTATACTGATGGCACTGTGGTGGCCACCAGTATTTGATAAGAATTCCTTGAGAAAATGACCATGTGAGCTAGAGAGATGATTTCATGAGTTGTGGTAAAAGAGGGAGGATTAATGGTACAAGTCCAATGTTTGTCATTGTTTACATGCTGACAAATCATCTGGATGATCATGTGGTTTATTATGTAAGCATTTTTTCCCATCCTCCATGCCATCAATCCCATCAAAAGGTCACATTTCATGATTTCACCAGTCAGGGACAAAAGCGTTGCAATGCACATTTTGTAAAGAATAGGGTGTATCTCAGCATGTATTGCTTTGTTTTGACTGAACCTTAGTGCTCTGGAAAGCTTAGAGTCATCCCTTTCCAATGGTATAGGTATCATGATTATCTGTGCAGAATATCCCAAGCTACATCAGCAACAATTCACACGTCACAAACATTGCAACGCTTTTGTCCCTCACTGTAGAATTGCAAACCACCTTCAGCCCTCACGACCCAGTTGCTGACGCTGAGAGCCAACTCAACCACTTGCACATGAAGGAAAGTCAGTGCATCAACAAATACATAGTCAACTTTAATCAGCTTGCCTCACAAGTCTGAGGCTACAGAGACAGTGCGCTGCACCACCATTTCTATTCCAGCCTCCCAGACTGAATCAAGGATGAGCTCTGTCGAGTTGGCAAACCCTGGACACTTCACGAGCTCTGCCACCTCACCCAAGAAATAGATCCGCACTATTGGGAGTGCAAGGAAGAGGTCCAACGGGCAAGTAAGCACCAGAGCTCCTCCAATAGCAACAACAACAAGTCCAGAGGCTCCAGCAACAACAACCAGCCCAAGACCAGTCAAGATAAATCCAAGACCAGCAGCAACAACAACACCAGTTCTACCCCTAAGCTGGCTTCATCGAAGCTGGGCAACAACAATAACAGCAACTCCTCCAAGCCCAAGCCTAGCAAACTCAGGAAGGATGGGAAGCTCACCCCAGAGGAATGCAAGCGTTGCATAGAGGGCAATCTCTGCATGTTCTGCAGAGGCCCTGGTCATTTCACAGACAAATGCCCCAAGAAAGCCAGAAAGGCCAAGGCTCGCTGTAAGTTAGGTAGTTAGCGATCCTAGGGACTCCTAGGGATTGATGGAAAGGGTCTAGTTCGACCCAGAGGAGCTCTGTGCTTGGATCAGTGAAAAAGAGTCAAATGAGTGACTGGAGTTGGTCAGAAGGAATGGAGTGATGAAAAGAGTGGAGGATTGTGTCTAGGGTCGTCTAGGGGTGCCTCTGAGAGGGCTTGTCGCAGTCTTTCATTCGCAGTCTTTTATTTTCACTGTCTTGCAGTCTGGTTTCTCCTCTTTGTTGTGTACTGTAGACCTACACTAGTGCGCAAAAAAATGCTGACTAAGCTACCAAAAATGCGCCACAAAGGTAGGCTAAGTATCACTAATGTAAATCAAAGCAAAAACACAATAGAAAAGATAAAATAATTAAATCACCTCAGTAGGGAGTACTTATTCCCTACATCGCGCTGTGGCCACCACCGAGGCCGCACTGGCCTCAGGCTCAGGTTCTACCCCCGAGACAAAAAAATAGGTAGCAGCTCCCAGGACTCCGCACAATCTGGGAGCTGTGTTGACTCCGGTTGTGCAAACTTGGAGGCTTGTCTCAACACATCTGCTCTTTCCAGTCCGAACTCTTTAACCCCATATGTCACATTAGAAAACCCAGAAATACCTTGGCTTCGTACTTTAGTGGACTCCAGTTCCACGCACTGTTTCATAGATAACCAATTTGCTAATCAACACTCTTTTACCCCTTACTCGGTCTCACCAATCCAACTCTGGCTCTTCAATGGAACATCCACCTTCACTATAACCCAAGCAGTAGATGTCAACATCCGCTTCGTGTCCAGCGATGTCACACCAGTAACCCTGTATCTAGCCCCATTGGATTCTGAGTGTAAGATAGTTCTCGGACATGACTGGCTCACCCACTACAATCCATTGATTGATTGGGTATTGGGCAGTCTAACATTCCAGACTCCTGCACAAGGAATGCCAACCCCATCGACACCCCCTGTAAGCCCGGTTTCCACCGGCCTTCCTGACTCCGGTCCTAGTGACCAACCCAGCTTCACACCATCTGTACTGGTCTCCGACTTTCTGGCTTGCACCCCTCTGAAGGCCCCTCTGGTTTCCCTAATCAATGCAGCCACTTTTGTGCGCACCTGCAAACTAGAAGGGTCTGTCCAGTTCCAACTTCAGCTCCGCCCCTCGGACTCAGCTCAAGCCCAATCAGCCTCAGCTTCACCTCCTCTGGCCCTACCCAATGTCCCAGAAGAGTATCACGACTTTGCTGATGTCTTCAGTAAAGCCAAGGCCTCGACACTCCCGCCACACTGGAATATGACCTAAAGATAGAGCTTGAAGAAGGAACAACCCCGCCTCTTGGCACAATCTACTCACTTTCCCTGGTCAAGCTGCAGGCTCTCTGGACCTTCATTGACAAAAACCTTACTACCGGATTCATTTGGCCTACTTCCTCCCCTTATGCTGCACTGGTCCTCTTTGTCAAAAAGAAGGACAGCTCCCTCCAGCTTTGCGTAGATTTCCACGGCCTGAACAAAATCACTAAGAAGGACCAATACCCACTACCGCTCATCTCCAACCTCTTGGATTCACCAAGCCGAGCCAAGATCTATACTAAAATTGAGCTTCGGCATGCCTACCATCTCGTCCAGATTGCCCTGGGCGATGAATGGAAGACCACCTTTTGGACTTGGTATGGATCCTATGAGTGGTTAGTGATGCCCTTTGGCCTCACCAATGCCCCAGCCGCTTTCCAACACTTCGTGAATACCATTTTCGCAGATATGTTGGATGTCTGTGTAGTCGTCTACTTAGATGACATCTTGATCTACTCCAGAGATAAGGAGTCTCACAAGCAGCATGTCCAAGAAGTCCTCCACCGGCTTTGGCTTCATGGCCTTTATGCAAAGCTGGAGAAATGTGAGTTCCACTTGGACTCAGTCGAATATCTCAGATTCCATCTTTCCCCTGCTGGCCTCACAATGTCAAAGGAAAAGGTCCAGACCATCTGCAACTGGCCTGAGCCTCGCAAGGTCAAGGACATTCAATCCTTCCTTGGCTTTGCCAATTTTTACTGCCATTTTATATTTAATTACTCAGACATTGTCATACCACTGACTCAGCTTACCCGCAAGGGTGCCCCTTGGAACTTCTCTGAGGAGTGCCACTGGTCATTTAACAACCTCAAGGCTGCCTTCACTATGGTGCTGGTCTTAACTCACTTCATCCCCAGGGTCCCCATCACCATCAAAACCGATGCATCGGACTATGCCATCGCTGGCATCCTCTCTATCACTTGTGGCGATGGCCAGATTCATCTGGTCACCTTCTACTCCCAAACCCTAACCACCCCGGAGTTGAATTATGATACCCACAATAAGGAATTGCTTGCTATTTTCGAAGCATTCTGAACCTGGCGCCACTACCTTGAGGGCTCGGCCTCACTGGTCGACGTTGTTACTGACCACAAGAATCTTGAGTACTTCTCTACCTCCAAAGTACTCACCCACTGCCAAGCTCACTGGTCAGAATTCCTTTCACAATTCAATATGATCATCAGATTCAGGCCCAGTAAGCTCGGGGCTAAGCCCGATGCCCTAACTAGACGATGGGATGTCTACCCCAAAGAGGGGGATAGTGGCTATGCCCGAGTGAACCTGCAAAATCTGAGACTGGTCTTCACCCAAGAGCAACTAGTGGTCTCCCTTCGTGCAACTTACCTAGAGTACCCAGTCTTATGAGCAGTTGCCTTAATGGATGTCAAGAAACTTCATAATGACATCCTGACTGTGCTGCTGGATGACCTGGTCTCACAAATCTGTCTGTCCAACATGTCTGATCCCCAGTGGTCAGTAGATGACACTGGCTTCCTTTGGCTTGATGGAAGGATCTACATGCCAGACTCAAATGATCTCTGCCTCAGGGTCTTGCACCTTAAGCATGACCACCCCCTGTCTGGCCACTTTGGCCAGAACTGAACCCTAGAACTTATTCAGTGTGAGTATACCTGGCCCGGCCTCAGGACATTTGTCAAAGACTATGTCCAGTCTTGCACGGCCTGTGCTCGGGCTAAGGTTCCCCACCATTGGCCTTACGGCCTCCTCAAGCAACTCCCAGTGCTGGAGAAGCCATGGAACTCCATCTCTATGGATTTCATCGAGCAGCTTCTGGCCTCAACTGGCTTCATGGCCATCCTCGTAGAAGTTGACTGGCTTTCCAAGCAGGCCATATTCATCCCTACCCACGACACTATCATGGCCCCAGAACTTGCCAAACTCTTCTTACTCCATGTCTTTTCTAAGCATGGAGTGCTGGCCCATGTAACCTCAGACCAAGGCTCAGAGTTCGTGTCTCACTTCTTCCAGTCACTTGGTAAGGCCTTAGACATGCGCTTACATTTCACCTCGGGCTACCACCCCAAAGGTGATGGCCAGACTGAGCAGACTAACCAGACTCTCGAACAATACCTCTGAGTCTATTGTAACTACCAACAGGACAATTGGGCTGAGCTACTACCTCTGGCTGAGTTCACCTACAATAATGCCCCTAGCACTACTACTGGTGTTTCCCCTTTCTTCGCTAATAAGGGATACCACCCTAACATCTCGGTGTACCCAGAGTGTGACCTCACTTCCACTCAGGCTCGTGACTATGCAGTCGACTTAGACTCACTGCATCAATACCTACAGGAAGAAATGACCTTAGCACAGCAGCACTATCAAGGACCAGCCGATGCTAAACGCATGCTGGCTCTGGACTTCAAAGTCAGCAACCAAGTATATGTCAAAGCCAAGTACTTCCAGTCTACCCAGCCTTCCAAGAAGCTCTTGGAGAAAAACCTTGGGCTGTACCCAGTCATAGCTCAGGCCAGTACTCATTCATTCACACTGTGCCTGCTGGACTCTATGCACGCAGTCCACCCAGTCTTCCACATGTCCCAACTCAAGCCGGCCATCCCTAATACCATCCCAAACCAGACTCAACCACCACCCCCACCAGTCAAAGTCGATGGTGACCTAGAGTTCAAGGTAGCAGAAATCCGCAACTCTAAGGTCGACTGGCATCGCTGGTGTTGGCTTCAATACTTAGTCCAGTGGACTGGCTACAAAGGGACTGATGAAGAAACTACATGGGTACTTGCTACCGAACTTGATAATGCCTCTGAACTCGTGCAAGAGTTTCATTCCCGCTACCCTGGTAAACCTGGCCCATACCAATGAGGACCGGTCTCAACTGGCCTCAACTTCTGTTCTGTTTTCTATCGGTATCTAGCTTTCTTTACTTACCTTGTTTTCCATTCCTTTTGTTCCTCTTACTTTACTGGACACTGGACACTGGACACCGGACACATGACATTCACAGAGGAAGCAACAAAAACACTATGCTATGAGTCTACTCGGCCTCGGCCATACTCTCATCCTCCCCCTCAGACTCCTCCTCTTCATCCTCGCTGTGGTTCTTCAACCACTCTGCTTCCTCACGCAACTCGTCAGAGTTGAGCTCAGACAAGCCCGAGTCTGAAGGGGATACCGCCATCCCAAAGCCATAAGATTCATCGGGTATCAACTCAAGCATGTCGAATATGCAGCCCAAGTTCTCAACCACGGTCTCATGGAGTTCAAAGAGGCTGGCCAAATTGTTGGCAATCAGCCCCATGGCCTCGATCAGTCACTCGAGCTTGTTCTCCAAGCCCGAGTACCTGGCTGTGCCAGCCTCCTTCATCCCGCTCCCACCGGCCTCAAGCTCATCGAGGTCCAAGACCTCAGTTGGTCTCACACTCATCCTCACCCATTTCTGGTTGCTGGGCCTGGCCTCGGCTTTCCGCTTCTTCCCTTGTCAGCCCTCCTGGCCTTAGGACCGGCCTTGGTGTCTTTCCCATCCCTGGGCCAGCAACACTTGCCTTTCAATAGGTTGCATCGCACACATGCAATGCACTTCTTGTTGCCGTCTACAATGAATTCGCAGACAATGTTGGCCCAGGCACAGCAGGTACAACTAAAAGCCTTGTTAGGAGGAATATGTACAAGGTTAGAAAAGTACTCACCTGGGGTCCATAACCACCTTCCTGACCTTGCCAGTCTCATTACCACCAGCCCCGGCCTCACTGCTCTTCCCAGCCTCAGCCTTACACTTACGTTTGGCCTCCTTCTCTTCCTCAGCCCTGCGTCTCTCCTCCTCCTTGCATGCCCTTTGCTCCTCAGCCTCCTGCGCTGTCCTCTTGGCTTCAGCCTTCTCCCTCGCCGCCCTCTCGGCCTCAAGCCGAGCCTGCTCCTCCTGCTGGGCTTGCCCAGCCACCTTTCGCCTTTTTCTCTCCTTCGCCTTTGCCTTCATCACCTCCTCTTCATCATTGGTGTCATACCTGATGTCGTCATCAGGCAGTTGGGTCCAGTCAATAATGACCCGGCCTTCGTTGTCATTGTCGGTCACAATGATTGGCCTCGATTTGGACATGATGGTTGGGATGAGAAAGAAAGACGCAAAGGGCTTAGTGGGCCACAAGTATCAATTTTTTGAACTCAGTCAAAGTTTCGGACTCAGCCTGCCACTCTCGCAGGGGTCTCATGGGTTCAACCCCTAAGAGGGGGATACTGTCATAGCCTTGTCTCAACCCTGGCCAGACTCAGTCTCACACTCACTTAGTCCAGCCTTGGCCTTGCCAACCCCATGTCCCCAGTTGGTCTAGCACGGTAAACACTGCTTTGCAGTGCATGTCATTTCGGTTAAGTCCTTGCCCGGTCTTGTCCCAGTCTCTGTTACCTTAGTCATACATTAGTAATCCTTGTCTTACAAATTGTCTTAGCAATCCTTGCAAGACTGGCATTACCGGTCTCTGTACTATAGCTACTCTAGTATATAAGCTCGTAGATACTCAGCCTGTAGCCCTCAGTCTGAAATCAACTAAGTTAACTCTGATAACCCTGCTTTGGCCTCGGACTCAGACTGAGATCCACGCAAGGGAATAGTGCTGTATCTCCAGTCACTAAGTCCAAACAGTCCACCACCTGCACCTCTGCCTCGTCTCCCTGATCCTGACCCCTTGGCCTCGTGCCTGCTTCAGTCTCTGGTCCGGCCTCAACCCGGACATCCTGTACTTGACATGCTGCAACCCCCAAAGAACACCCCAAACCCCCTTATCTGGGATCCAGAACATTTCCTGATGCACACCCACTGTGATTTTATCTCTACTTTTGAGAACATCAGCAAGGCACCATCAAAGGCTGCAAAGGGAAGGATCACAAAGAAGACAGGTATTCATGGTTTACCTGGACTGCAGAGAGTTGGTTCACTGGATTATGCATGCTCAGTGCCCTGGGAGTGGTTTCACCTCCTTTTGGAGAATGTTATCCCAAACCTTGTCAATCTATGGACCAGGCAGTTCAAAGGTCTTGAATCCAGCACTGACAACTTTAGGATTGCAGCAAAGGTATGAGAAGAGATTGCACAAGAAACAATGGCTGCTGTGCAACATATACCTGCAGCCTTCATACAAGTTCTAGGAAACATTGCCACCAATCACTTGCAATTCACAGCTGATTCATGGTGCTTCTGGTTCTTGTATGTTGCACCCATTTTACTTGAAAACCAGTTTCTGAAGCAGAAGTACTATGTGCATGTGTGTGAACTCAGTGTGTTGATGAAGCTCATGTTACAGTTTCACTTGATGGAGAAAGAAGTGGGCAACATTGAAGTACAGTTACAAAAATGGGTACAAAAATATGAGAAGTTAGTGTTTCATTTTTTCCCTCTGATGCCAGGTGTTTCAGCGATACTCATCAAAGCTCTTTTTTGTTTGCCAGGTATTATTATTGGTACCACATTGAACATCTGCCAGCATGCACACTCACCATCCATGGTCTACTCCATGTTGCCAAGGGAATTCATTACTGTGGTCCAGCCTGGACAATGTGGAGCTTCTTCATGGAGAGGTATTGTGGGACATTGCAGCAATCAATATGTTCCTGATGCCAGCCATGGAGCAACTTGAACAACACTTTGCTACACTCTGTCATACTCAAGCAACTTTCTGTGTGCTATGATGTTTCAGCTGAACTTGCTGTCACACACCAAAGGTGTTTGGTGAGGTGGACATGGATGCAGCTGATGAATGGAGATGAAGACCATAGCCCTCATGTGAGGAAGGACAGCCAGAAATGCCAGCAGTCATCCCTTGCACAAGAACAAGTCGTCAATGCCAAAGAAAAGAAAGGAGAAAGTGAGTTAAGCGCTGGTTAAAATTCTTAAGCGCCCATGTATGGCATTCTGGTTTTCAACATATCTCTGCCATTTCTGCAGATACTGAAACCATTCCCACACTCGCTTGTAGTGCTCAGCCACATGATCCTACCTTCCACAATTGGAAAGGATTTGTGCACTCCACACATTTCTACAACACTCCCTCCAAAAGATGCTCATTTCACTAATTCTTCTGATATGGCCACCTCCACACCAATCATTTCACTTGTCCCCTTTGCTAGGGACCATGGCTATGTATATCTACCAGGAGTTCCTACCAGCTTCCGTCCTGAAGCATCCTGGTACATCCCATCCTCATCTGCCCCCTCCCAGCCCATCCAGCTTGGACAGCACATTCTTTTTGTCAGTATGACCTCTAGGAGGACATTCTTTGGTCACCTCAGGTCTGTCATTTGCTTGGAAAGGTCTTATGTGGTCGTTTCAGTCTATCCAGTCCAAGAAGCATATGGATCCTTCCTCCCTGCTCCCTGCAACATCTTCATACCAGTCTCGTCCATCATTCTTCCAAAATTGCGACAGCTACAGTATAATCTACTGTTCTCCACTCTCCCTGATCACATCCATGATGAGTATGATGCACATCTTGCCTCCTTGTTGCAAGATACAGCAGAAGATGCTCCCCCTTCATCCTCTCCTCCAACAGAGCCTCATTCATGAAGTTTTTACTTGCTTCACTGAGAGGACAGTAAGGGGGGGAAAGTTGCAATCCCCTATGCTCCTGTCACCCCACAGACCCCCAAAGCTTGACCCCTGTTGACATTTGACTCACCCTGTCTGCTTTTGGGTGTACTATATCAGCATCAGATCAGCACTGCCTCTCTGTCATCCTACCTTGGCCTAGAAGCGATCTCTTCAAGATGTGACATGCACAGCCTCCCCCTAATGCAATTCCAGTGCACTTTCCCAGCTTCTGACTTTACTTGACTCATACTTTGACATCCTGACTGTCTTTGACTCACTTATTGCCAATACTTACCAGTCTTTTGGCCTTTCTTACTGATTCTTTGCTTTTTGGCTTACTTATCCTTACCAATGCTCACCAATGCTTTCTAAGACAATTACCCACTGCTTACATTCCTTACTCATCAGTTACCAATCACTTACCAAGTGTTTGCACCCTGTTTTCCATAGGCAATGCCCCTGTACTGTATATAATCACTGTACTTAGATAGCTAAAAAAGAAGACATCAGAGAGCCCCTCATGCTCGCAATTTATCATCTCTCAGTAATTCATTCAGCAGCTTCGATAGTTGAGACTTTATTAAAGGTCTAACTATCATCTACTTTGCTTATCCTCGTCTATCACCAATATACTTCACTCCAAGCCCTCCCTGAGCTCAGTGCAGCTTAGGACATCAAATTAAGTCATCATCCATCCTTCTGTAGGCTGACAGCAGTCTACCCTATCACATTCTATCGCATTCCTGCTCCTTCTTCATCAGAAGCATCCCCGATCCTCAGCACTCATCTTTGAGTGTTGTAGCTTGCAAAAACCCACCCAAATCGAAGGTTCTACCATCTAGGTACTGCATAGGCACACCACCACTCGCTCTTTTTGTCTTCTGTGTTGGTTTTGGTTGGTTTCCACCACTGAACCACACTTTGACTCACATCACTTTGTGGGACAACTGTGAAGATGATGGACCAACAGCATTTGAACATGTGTTTGAGGGATGTAAGTACCCAACTTTTCTGCTTTCATGACATGTAACTGAGTGCTGCCAACATCAGACCCCAACCATATCATTCACCCTCCATTCAAGAGGGTCACTCAGCAGGATCCTTCACTTCAGCAAAAGATCACTCAATATGTGGCTCAGGTATTAGGAAAGTGAGAGAGCAAGGTGAAAGTCCATTTGCCACTCCCAACCCTATTTTCTGGAAAGCTTCAGATACATGGAGGTGGCAATTTCTTCCAGACAGCAGCTGTCTCACATAGACCAGCAGCTCCAGCAAGGAGGAACTGCTACATCAAGGTGTGCTCAATATCACTAATACTACACAGTCAGTTTAATGACACCATATGTGACCAGTACAAAGTAATTCTCAAGGCATGTAATCATCATTTGGTTCAAGTTATCAGGTATGGTGATCTGGAAAAGATATTCATGCTCACCCTGCCACCAAACAAATTCTTCACCTCTCTGAGTAGCAAGACACTTGTCCTTGCTCTTATCACACCATGGAATACCAAAGGAAAGGACACCACAAGCAAGAATACTTACTTGTTGTCCCACTGTGCAACAATTGTCACCAATGTACAAAGCTTAAAGGCTGTGGTGGGCCTGGTCCCTGTAGGTAAATGGTGGAGTATCATTGATCAAATGTCAGCAGCATCTGCATGAGGTTTTGTGGATATGGGGACATGGGAGGGCACCCCAGAGGAGAATGAGAGTGATATGGAAGATGTAGATGAGCTTTTTTACACTTGACACTGTTTTTCAATGCTACAACACTGATTTTCCTGACTGACATTGAAAATCACATATGTAATTTACACTACACTTAAAATCATTGTCAGACTGATGACACTGAAAAGATGCATCCATGACTTCAGTGTCACAGACACTGATTTTTAGTGATTTTACTTTTTACAGTGTCAATGTTGTTAGTATGTTCTCAAGTATTATTTGTTTTGTGACAGATCCGATATGTTTCTTATGTGTTCTTCATCTGCATTCACACTTCATGCCCATCTAACACTGTTTAAAAGGGCTCATAAAACATAGCATACAGGGACTTCTTTCCCTATAACAAATACAGACTGGACATGTAGCACACTCAAAGAAAGTTCTATTATGTGACCTGAATGTGAAGTATTCCTGGATGCCATTAGGCCCAGGTCTGTAAACTCTTTGTTGTCCACAATCATACTGGACTGTTAACTCCAGTCATGTGCAAGGGGGTTGGGTGGTTTTGGGAATGTTGGGGTTTATTCATCATGTTTCAGAATGTCATGCAAACTGCCTGCAGGCATACTGTGCAACATGTCATGGACAGTGACATGCATTACTTGTGTATGTGATTGGCATCCATGACCACACCTCCTTGGACCAACCCTGATAGCTGTGTTCATGTAAGGCTCGATCTGCATTCTTTAATATGGCTTGATAGGATTCTGAATTTTCCCCAAAATGTGTTGCATCCCTTGTCAACCCCCTTGAGTTTATGTGAGGCTCAATCTCAATCTCAATTCACATTCCATGGGATCATCCTTGTTGTCATGCCATGTGGTACATGACCCTGCTACTTATCGATCCCACCCTGTGCTATGTGATCTTTGCAGCAAGAAATGGCTTGATGTGGAAGGCGGCCCTAACCACCTCTCACCATTGTGTTTTCTGGTCATTATGTATTCTGTTGTCAGAAGGTAAGTAGAACAAATCTCCCCATTGCCTTGCTGTGAGGTGTCCACCTTGCAACCTTGCCCCTTTCTGGCAAACAGGGCATAATCATAATGTAAATAATCATGTCAACTCTCCAGAGGTATGAGTGTGGCAGCATGCATTTTTGGTCTGAGTTTCTACTTCCCACACTGCCAGAAAACCAGTAGTAATGTCCAGTTCTAATACTGTCATGTCTTGCAAGGCTATAAATCAGTTGTGCTCCCTCAGCCAGCACTATTGTGACATGCTCTGTCTGCCTACAATCTTCTCTACTGATTTACTGATTTTCATCCATCCCACTGATATGGATGTGGTCCATACTTTGAGCCTCCTGTATGACTACAAGAACTCTCAACAGTACAGTGTTCAAGATTTCCTACTCTTCACAAGGAGAAAAACTCAAGAAGCAGGAACAGTCATTGCATGTGACCTTTATTACATTCCCTCTCGATTGTTCTGGTATCATGAATTTCTTGTTGTTCATGTTGATATGAGTGGTGAGTTCATTAGACTTGAGTATGATCATCTTAAGACATTACATTATATTGACAGGAGAAAGGCTTGCGCTCATCATCAAACATGTTCCCAGTAACCATGGTATATGAGTAGTATCCTTGAATGGTGGAGTTGCCTGGGATGCTATCACAGTTCTGCAAGTGAGGTATGTTGTCCCTGGCTCCAGCAACTGATGCATCTAATGTCTCTATGCAGGCAGCAGTATGTGTACTGGCAAAGAGATGGTCAAGCACCTGTTTTCACTTCATCTCCTGCAAAGAAACAAACCACCTGCATTTCGCTTGCAGAACCAAAATCTGATCTCTGAATGATTGGGGTTGGCTATCTCTCAACTTCGAAATGGTTCCTCGCTGTGGCACAGCCCCCATTGCCACATTTTTTCACTTGGGTATTGTTGACACTGTATGGACACTCAGAGGGTAGGTCTGCAGATCAACCTCATTATGCATCCAGCCCATCCTCCACATCATTGAAGACTGCTTGTACATCACTCATTGACCATACTCACCATGCAACAGTTACATCATCTACCACCCTGTATAATCCTCCCTGTTGGACAATAGCCTTTGAACATGCACCAGACAATAGCCTACAAACATTTGCCACTCTGGCCCAGACATTCATCAACTAAAATAAACATCTGATAACAGCCCCCTTAGAAATACAATATCTACATACACTCATAAAAAATGAGATCTTTGCACATGAGGTGCTTCCTCCTGTGGTGTCCAGGGGTGCCTGGAGGGCTGTGTATTAACACTTGCAATGCAGACACAACAGAACTTTTCTTTAAGCATGCTGCACATTATCCAGACTTTGCAGTCTGTATTTGTTGTAGGGAAAGAAGTCCCTGTATGCCACCATGTTTTACAGGCCCTTTTATACTGTAATGGATAGGCACAAACTGTCAATGCAGATGGAAGGGATAAGTAAAAGGCAGTGAAGATAAATAAGAAACATATTGGATCTGTCACAAAGTGAATAATACTTGAGAACATAGTGTCAACGTTGGGCCGAAGCCCTACACAAATACATCTCTATTTAGTTTTTGCGTCCCCCATGCACGACCCGACATGACAAGATGTAATGAGATAAAGTTACTATTCTTTTCTGAAACTCCGCCCACTCTTAGCAGCTCCGCTGTGGGGCATTTCTCACCTTTGAATCTTAGACCCGTAGTTGGGTGTTGCACATGCATATTGTGTAGCTTAACTCTCGAAAATTACGTGCCCCCCCTTTTTGTGCATCATCTCTCCACCTGATCACCTTTCCTCTTTACTATAACTCCTTATCCTACATGATGTATCGTTTCATTTAATCCAATAGAACGATGACTCCCTCTTGTCTCGCGCGACTGGACGAACCGTGAACTACTACTTAAACGACTCCAGTGATGATGAATGACTATTAACTGATACTGTTGATCGGGGGCAACGGCGCCAGCTGGGGGAGGGGTCAAGGGATTAGTCAGCGTTCGGAATTCGCCGAGGTCTACCAGGTTATGGCATAGTCTCTTCGTCGATCATCACATCGAATCCTTTCGATCTACTATTTTTCCCGTTCGTTGTCATTCTCCATGTATGTAGCTTTCCTTTTAGTATCCTAGTCTTTTCAGTCTTGTGGTTCACTCTAGCACAAGGTCGCAGGCTCACTGGGGTAAGTCGGAGAATTTGGATACTGTAGCGCCTAGCACCTCCTGTATGATTTCTCACCAAGGCTGTTATCAGTAACTACGTGACCAGCGTCGTATCTCAGAAAGAACTGGCGTCGACATTTTCCGAGATCCCAGATCGCATCAGAGGGACAGGGAATGACGAAATCGCGGTCACAACCAGTCAGTGACAGGTTTAAACCATTTATTCGCATCCTGATGGGCCGGAAGTTTATCACAACTCCTTCTTGATCCGTCCGGATGAGGGATTGGAGCATTCCTTGACGCATAGCGCGGAGAATTGACTTCCCGAGATCACAGTTTCAGCCTCTCAGGGCAAGTTCCTGAAACTCATGGCGCTTACTGTGGGTGCAAAGAGGGTGCTCGAAGTGGGAACACTCGGTGCGTGTTTTGCTTCCCTCACCTCAACTCGGCCGAAACAGGACTGATCACTTATCTGTCACCCCAGATATTCGACCATTTATGTGGCCCAGGGGCTCCCAGAGGACGGCGAACTGATTACGCTTGAGATATCAGAAGCTAACGCCAAGGTAACGTTCTACAGCATTTCTATAAATGCCTCCGCACGCATCTATCAACAGCTGATCCGGTGGCATGAACACAGGTTGCCCGCGATAATTTAGCTAAAGCAGGAATACGAAACTCCAGAGTGCTGGCTGAAAACGCCATCGAAACCCTTAAGGAACTTCCAAC
Source organism: Pisolithus tinctorius (assembly GCA_024663395.1). NCBI lineage: Eukaryota > Fungi > Basidiomycota > Agaricomycetes > Boletales > Pisolithaceae > Pisolithus > Pisolithus tinctorius. The sequence goes on along the minus strand of JANFAH010000005.1, from coordinate 3,152,654 downwards.
GGAGGAGTCATTTGACTTAATTTTCATAGACGCCGACAGTAAAGCTACCCTAATTACTCTCTCGAAGCGAAACGCTTAGTCCGGAAGCATGGCGTCACCGTGGTTATCTCATGCATCCTTAATTAATTTCTTCCAACACTCATACCACAAAACGGGTCGTTAGATCATGGACAATGTCGTGCAGAAAGGGTTGCTGATAGGAGCTTTGCATGCCGTCCCGACCCCTCCAAGGACGAATATCCCGACGACTCCACTGTCGTGGGCGTTCGTACACTGTTGAGAATGTTGAAAGAGGACAAGGGGTAGACGCGACAACAATTGCAACAGCCGATGAGAAAGTTACGATGGCTTCTTGTACGCAATTAAACTATATAATCCTACAAGAACAAACGGTTCAGATTGACTCACTACTTTAGCATGAGGCAGTGTGAACGTTGTGGAAGGAACTCTGTATTCCATCGGACCACACTCCAGAAGAGCGAATGGCTGAAGTTAAAGTGTAAACTATACTTACTCCTTCAGTGGCGTAAAGGCAGGGCAACGCGTAGCATCGTACCTGTTGTTTGAAAGAGTTTGAATGCCCAGAAGGAGATGTGAACAGTGCTTAATGATAAGCGCGAGGCGCCTCAGACTCCGCAGCCAGATGAAGCTCGACATGTGCCATTGGAGAACCATAGGAACGTGGACCTCGTGTATGTGCAAGGGTCGGCTATCAAACACATTCCGAGAAAGCCCTATCTAGCGCTCGGTGTGGCAGAATCAGGTCAGACGAATGGAGGAACAGTACGTACATGCTACCATGCATAGACGACACCCACAACACGTAGGGGCGTTCAAAATCCATATGTATCCCACACATCGAAAGAGAATGACATCGAGAGCAGGCCATTCCAGACTCACCCCAAATATGTAGGTTCCCATGCTAAGTTGCACCGCGAGGCAGAGAACATGCGAAGGGCGAGGAAGAATACATAAGCTCCTTTCAAGACGCCCACGACCACCGTAAACGCATTTAACTCCGACTATCAAGCTATGACGCCTCCCGTAAAATTCTTCCGCGCCATTATACGTTTCTCCAAAAGGATGATCAAGGCAGGTCGAGGGAAAACGGTCGACGCAGTGAGGGAGGTACTTGACCCGCCCGACGTTGACGCGCACGCACTTCTTCAGATGCGTGCAAGGGCAAATAGACGTCTCGACCAGGTACTCGGCGTTACGAGTACATTTGTATCCGAGGAGGAGAGAAGGCACGCTGAGGACGTCACGAAGGTTGGAGAGATCTTGCGAGTGGTTGATCTGGATACGACAGGGTGGAGGAGGTTGGTCAAGGTAGCGCAACGGAGTGTCTTCCAATTCCTCCCCGAGGCCTCATGCGACTTCGCCGCTTTTATTCGCCATATCACCTTTCACGCATGGGTTGTTGGCGTTTTAAACCAAAACGATCCTCATGGAAGAGTCCTCCCAGAAACAGATCTCACGGTAGAGGAAATCACCAACGCATTCTTTGAATTCAGTGAACACGGACATACGAACGTCTCACCTATTCAGATCCACAGCACTCTTGCGCAGTGGGTGGCGGCCCGAGAGGAAGATCCAGACTACCCCCCAATCAACTTGGTATTTCCGCTGTATGATAAGCTATGGCGACTAGTCGCGGCCACGGTCATCTGCGCACAATGCTTCCCTGCCTCGCGTAATCCCCTTCTCGATTTTGGCGAGAACCCTACGAGACGGCAGTTTAGCGTGTCTATGGGAGGATACGGGGACCCAAGTGCTGCAGATGTCATCAAAGAGGTTCTGAGACTGTACCCACCCGTTGAGCAGATCTCGCGGCCGTATGGACTGCCGAGGTGGCAAGCGATGCTCAAGGGCCATGTACAGACAGCGGATATAAAGGCAGTCCATAACTATGACGAGAGAGGGGCAAATCTGCGGGAGCCCAGGGAATTCAGGCCTGCAAGGTGGCAGGACGAGGTAAAGCCAGCCATGTTTGCGTTTGGAGAAGGGACACTCAGATGCCCTGCCCACCAATGGGTCCCCGCTTCCGCTGCGCTTATCGCGTCCAAGGTTATGGAAGGTGTTGATGGCGTCAAGTGGAGGATGGAACAGCCGGGGTCTGACAGAGAGACGAGGTACAACTGGGAGGGTTGGACCATACGCAAGGCGACGTGAACAACCCCCCGTGGGGAGGTTGCGATTGAGGGAACTGGACTTTCGCTAGTACGAGGACTCTATGTGTACTACACTCTGTCTGCCATGTATATACGTGTTAACAGCAACGGACCAACAGGACCAGTGCGCAGCACTGCGGAAAATAGTCTCCTTTATCGCCCCTTGCACCCACCGGCCTTCCGCATCGATCACTAGTGGCGAAATACTTCCAGAGCAAGGACGCAAATCGCAGATTGCTCCAGTTGGCATAATGGCTCATGATACATGAAGCAAATTGATTAGAACATGCCCGGGGAAGGGCTAAGAGGCTTCCTTGGTACGTCCGTCTGAATTTTCTACCTTGTGGAAAGGATTTTTGAACCCGCTTAGGTGGATTTGGCTGATGCAATAAACATAGCCCCCGCTCGCCAAGGGACGACCCTGTCTTCAATTGCGGAGATCGTAGTGGCTTAGACGCAGCGCTACGAGACAGCAGACAGACGAAGTCCGAGTGCCTTAGAGCTTGTACGGAAAGCGCAGTTCACTTGCAGTTCAGAAACTTGTCGGATTGTTCTTGTTTGATGGGTGGCGCACAGATTCGGCATAAGGTCCGGCAGTATGTCGGAGATTGAACTCCTCCAAAGATGCCGCCTGATCATCCCGATGTGCGCCGAGCGCTACTGCAGCATATTTTGACTGCCCTCCAGACGCTCCTAGTCTTGTTGGCTGAACTGGTTGGCTCCAGTGTTCGCAAAGAGCCGATACCGTACCACACCTCCAAACTCTCTGGAGATATGTGGGTTCAAGAACTCCTAACTGGTCACCCTGATCGTATTCGCTGTGAACTTGGTATGTGCAAGGAGATTTTCGTTCAGCTCATAGAGGAGCTGCGGGAGATTGGTCACAGCAACTCGAAATTTGTTACTCTGGAAGAACAGCTCGCGATTTTCCTCTACACATGTGTGACTGGCCTGATGGTCAGGCATGTTGGTGAGCGTTTTCAGCGGTCAAATGACACAATATCTCGGTGAGTTCAATACAAAATACGTGCGACAAATCAGATATTCATATTTTTTTACAGGTACTTCAAGAAATTGCTCTTCGTATTTTCGGAACCCCCCTTTTATATTACCTATGTCCAGTTTCCGACTGGTGAAGCCATCCATCCGAAGATCCGACGCAACCCCAAATTTTGGCCGTACTTTCGGAATGCGATTGGTGCGATAGATGGCTGCCACATTCCTGTATCCCCCCCTTCAATTATACGTTCCAACTATCGCAACCGCAAGGGATTCCTCTCGCAAAACGGCCTGTTCATCTGCGATTTCGGTCTGAAGTTTGTTTATACGCTGACAGGGTGGGAAGGATCTGCGACGGACGCCCGTGTCTACGGTGACGCAACATCCACCGACCTCCACATCCCCAATGGAAAATATCTCCTCGCTGATGCCGGCTACCCCTCACGTCGAGAGTTGCTAGTCCCCTACCGGGGCATCCGGTATCATCTTGCAGAATGGGGCCGTGCTAACACGCGGTATGTTTTTTGTCTTGCTCACCGTTTTATTTATTTATTCATTTCCTCTCAGACCAGCAAATAAGGAGGAGCTTTTCAACTTGCGGCACGCGTCGGCACGAAATGTCATAGAACGAATCTTCGGCATCCTAAAGCGTCGCTTTCGAATACTCCTTCTGGCGCCAGAATACGACATCGATATACAAGCACGGATCCCCGCCGCACTTTGCGCGGTTCACAATTTTATTCGTACGCATGGTGAGAGTGAGGAGGGCACAGACGATATTTCTCTCGATGAAGATGATGAGGGCGAGCAGCAGCCAGGCCCGCGTACTAATCCCCAAGCCACGGAAGGAACGAGGAACTTAGAAGAAGACATACTCGTGCGCGGGATGCGGGACGATATTGCGACGGCCATGTGGGCCGATTATCAACGTATTTTGGTGGAGCGAGCGCAGAGTACCGTGGACAGTGAATCAGACGCAGAATCCAACTTCTTCGAGGAAGAAGTCGCTAGTTTGTTTTAGCTACATCCATCATGTACTAGTAAAATCTAATCCGACTTTTGTTCGATGCACATGCTGGAGGGATGCCAACACATTTGATAGTTCATTTCTGTAGCTACGATACACTGACTCGTGCTACACATACTACACGGTAGGGGGGGCATTGCTAGCGCCTTGGAAAAAGCTATCGTACATATCTGCTACATACGCGCGACGGGATTGTTCATCAGGTAAAGCTATAAAAACGGCGGCAGGGTTAGATATGCCAGAAAACTGACGCGTCATAAATGCACGATGGTGGGGAGGGATCTCGGAATCTTTGTATAGCATTTGCGTAGCCGTCTGGACCGCGATCAACGGATCCATGAAAGTCGTCGCCAGCTGGTCCCCCAAGCGCCGGATCGTGTTACCGATCGATACGACTGCGACGGTGTGAGAGCCGGAAGGTTGAGGCTGCATCTTGCTGGAAGATTGAGCGGACGTTCGGCTGCGCTTACTACTATGAATGGACGAGACGGGAGTCGTTGGGGGATGCTGATTTCTTGAGAATAGGAGGGAAGGGGATGCCGTTTCTGTGATATCAGTAGACATCACAGTGAATGAGCGCTTTCCGCCGAACGCGGCAGTGGAGGGGGGGACGGATGGGACGGAGGTGGTACTGTCAGTAGTCGTCGTAGGGTTGGGGGGGACAGAGACCGTAAAGTTACTATCAGTGGTCGCGGTGAGCGTGGGGTTTAACACCCCAGGACGGAAAGCATGGGAGCCGGTCGCGCCACCCTGTGGAAAAATATCCTCCATCATCGGAAGATACTGCCAGCCCTTGTTGCGGAAGGGCTTCATGGCCGCGTTTCGCTGCGATGTCTCAGCGAACCGATCATAGTTATCTGTAAGATCAAATACGTACCTTCACACCGACGAATTTTGCCCATTTCTCTGCATCAGCCGCTCCACAGATATTCGCACCGTTCTCGTTGTCCCAATGTTCGCCTGATCCGCTGCGATAAGTCATGATTGCGTTGTACGTATGTTTAAGCTACATCTAGTGTCAGCATAGCAACTTTAGAATAGAGAAGGACGTACCGATCCCCATTTAATCGACACATTCTTCGAATCCTTGATTTTACCGGACCTGTGGAGCTTGCGAATGCTCTCTGCAGCTTTCGCATAAGTCGCTTGTCGGAAGTTGCCAGCGTCAGCCCGCTCTGAGCGATTTGTGTGCAGGTAATCAACGAGGGCAGCGACCTCCTCATCGGTCCACTTGGCATGCTTGGATTCTTCCTCTATTTCCCCCGCTGTTTCCATTAGTTCAACGATATTTGATCCTAAGACGTCGAAAAGTTCGATTAGTACTCGCCGGATGTGATCGCGTCGAGTATCGGCAGAGGCGAGATAGGGAGGGAGAGACATGCTACCATCGGGAGGGAAACCAACATTTCAATCTCCGACGCTTTGGCCCGGATTTTTCCACCACCCGTCAAACAAGAACAATCCGTGAAGTTCGTAAACTACAACTGAACTGCGCTTTCCGTACAAGCTCTTAGGCATACCACGAACTCGAAGAAATCAATCTTTTTTTTTTTCGCTCGGCAGACATGTATATCATCGTTCGATGCCATGGATTGGGAATTTGCCACGTTTGTGGGAAGCCGAGAACTCTACAGACCCCCAAAACACTGGCATAGGATTACGGGTCAGGGACACGGAAGCTCGCTGAGAGACAACTGGGACGCCCAGGACTCATTTGGTAAGGAAGGTATCCGACTTCTGTGCAGAATGTAAGCATTGAAACGGAACCGCAGATGGCAATGTTCTGAGTGAGTCGTTTCGCAGCAGCAAGTCTGGTTTTATGTAAATTTACATTCACGGTCCCCTTTAAGCCCACTGCACATGCCCGGTACCAGCGGCGAGTGGCTGTGCCATTCCAGATGAAGTTCGCTCGCCCGTAGCGAGGTCGGCTACTGACAGAGTTGCCGCAATGATTCATCAGCGCAACATGGTGTGTGTCATCGTTTTCAAGGTGTTCTAGGAGTGCATTGACTCGACAATGACAACCGGTGATATGATGCTCAGTGAATCATCCTGCGGGACCGCCAGGAGTCGAGGGAACGAATAAATGCAAGGGCTTCCACAATCTTTACCTATTATTCTCCTGAACACTTTACTGACGTGAAACATGACGCTCCCCCGAAACACCACTGTACTCATCGTTGGAGCTGGCCCAACCGGTCTGGCGAGCGCCTTGTCCCTTATCCATTACGGGTTTAAGGACTTCGTCATTGTAGATGCTGTCGTTGAAGGGGATAACAGCTCGCGTGCTATTGTTGTCCATGCTGCCACCTTGGAAGTAAGTAGCCTTTCACAAATTTATCAGTACTTGACTCAAATGACAATATGGCAGGCTCTAGACATGATAGGCTGTGGAAATGAGTTAGTCTCCAAAGGCACAAAGATGACGAGCGTAAACTTTGACACTCGAACAGGAGCGCTTGCCCGCCTTCCGTTTGATTCACTGGAACCATATACTCGTCATCCTTATGCACTCGTTATACCACAGACATTCACGGAATATGTCTTGGGACAAAAGGTGGCCAACCTTGGTGTCACTGTGCACCGTCCACACAAAGTTGTGGATATGAAGGTAAACACGGTCGATACCGACCTCGCAGACATCACGTTCGAGGATGGACAGGTCGTTACGACCAGATACATCATTGCTGCGGATGGCGCACGTTCAACGGTTCGTACTTGCGTTGCTTTCCATGTAATCACCCTTATGGAGAACAATTTAGATTCGCACCATTGCGGGTATTGGCTTCGTGGATCCGAAGGATGGCCTGGAGCATGACTCCACTACACTTGTGCAGCTTGTTCCCGCAGATGTCACCTTTGACAACCCGAAGTTAAACATCTCCAATTTGAGTGGTGTGATGTCCGCGAACACTTACTTCTTTTCTGTTCCCCTTCCTTCCACATTCAACGAATACCTTTCTAGGAAAACCGGCAAATTTATTGAGGACAGAATAGTCAGGATAGCGTGTGGGGTTCCAGTAGGAGAGGGGCCCGTTCCACAAGCACCGTCCAAGGCATACGTACAGAACCTCATCGACAAATTTGGTCCCCTATATCTGTCGTCGGACCCCTCTGCCAATCCAAGTGGGAAAGGTGTCTGCATAAAGGAAGTTATTTGGTCTTCCCGTGTCCGCACCCACTCCGCTATTGCCGATACTTTCTTCACTCGCCTTCCTTCAGGTGACTCACTAAAACCCGCAGGAGCTGCTATCCTCCTCGTTGGCGATGCCGCCCATATCCATTCTCCTGTTGGGGGGCAAGGCATGAACCTCGGTCTTCGAGACGCAGTCTTCCTCGGAGAGGTGCTCGCGAAGCACGTCAAAGTGACGGAGTCCAAACCTCTATCGGAAGCCGACCAGATCCTGACTGACTTCGCTGCGGAGCGACGCACCCGCGCACTCGAAGTCATCGGGTTCACAAAGAGCCTTCTTTCAGTTGGTGGGACAAAAGACGCGGTCGTCGCATGGTGGTTACCTATCAGTAAGGTGACTTTACGGGACTGGGTACTATGGATGGTTGGAAAGGTGTACTACTTGCGAAGGCGAGTTATGTGGAACTTCAGTGGGTTGGGCCGTAGATAAAGAGAGATACTGCGAAGTTGAGGGAATTCGCAACCTACCTAATAGTAGTTTTTTTTTTTTTTCTACTGTGTTTGCTGCAAAGTTTTGGACATCCGTATTGATGTGATGGCGATTGGGACCTAGATATATAATGATTACGGTTCAAAAAGTTTTGACGATAACCTGCCAATCAAAAACCAGCCAGAAAGCTCTCCTATGACTAGTCACCTCGCGACAAGCAATCAATACCTATACCCCCACACTCGCCTCGAACATCGTTCCATCAACAATCCTAACAATGGCCAGGTGACTAAACCTCGACCGCAATTAGCACGCTGGACCTGTGCTACTACGCTAGTGCTGAGTGGCGCCGGTGAGTCATCGATTCATCTTTGAATCCCATCATGCGTGGCGTGATTTAATTTGAGGGCTGTACAAGTTGTCCGGGTGTACTTCACACCTGGAACAAACCGCACCACCAAGTTATCTGATAATAGCTCCGCTTGAGTTCATGGTCCATGTATTGTTCGATATGCGTATGCATCACAAGATCACCCGCGAAAAGACAACTGGAGACCGTTTGTGTAACCAAGATCGGCGGTGGTATGTAAACGGTCCCCTACTTGTCACCGTGCGTCTTCATTACATAACTCATTTCCTACGCTACGTGATTAGGAAGTCTCGCAGCGCTAGCCATTTACCGCTCTCTAGCACTGCAGGGGATGTTAATACTCAACAAGGATACCGTCTATACCCCGTATACATATTTCCTCAACTTCACTATCTGAGACATGTCACTCCCCCGGAACACCACTATTCTAATTGTTGGAGCTGGGCCAACCGGCCTGGCAAGCGCCCTATCACTTATCCATCACGGGTTTAACGACTTCGTCGTTGTGGATGCTCTCGTCAAAGGGGACAACAGTTCACGTGCTATCGTTATCCATGCTGCCACCTTGGAAGTACGTGCTCTGTCACAGATTTAACTATACACTTCTATTGACCCTAACGAACATCATGACAGGCGCTCGATGTGATAGGCTGCGGAGACGAGCTGGTCTCCAAAGGCACTAAGATAACGAGCATGAACTTTGACACTCGAACGGGGGTGCTGGCACACCTGCCATTTGATACACTGAAACCATATACTCGTCATCCTTACGGACTTCTTATACCACAGACGTTCACGGAGCATGTTTTGGGGCAAAAAGCGGCCAGTCTTGGTGTCACAGTCCATCGTCCACACAACGTTGTGGGTATGAAGATAAACGCGGACAATACTAACCTTGCGGACGTCACATTCGAGGATGGGCAGGTCATTACGACGAAATATGTTATTGCTGCGGATGGCGCACGTTCAACGGTTCGTACCTGGCGCACTTTCCACACGGTCATCCTTATGGCGAGCGCTTTAGATCCGCCCCATTGCGGGTATTGATTTCGTAGATCCGAAGAATGGCCCCGGACACGATTCCACCACACTTGCGCAGCTTGCTCCAGCAGATGTCACCTTTGACAACCCAGAATTAAATAACTTCAACTTCAGAGGTGTACTGTCTACGAACAACTTCTTCCTTTGTGCCCCTCTCCCTCCCACATTCAACGAGTACCTTGCAAAGGAAACCGGTAAACATATTGAAGAGAGAATATTCAGAGTGGCATGTGGGGCACCAGTAGAAGAGGGGCCCGTTCCACACTCCCCATCGAAGGCATTCATACAGAGCCTCGTCGATAGGTTCGGTCCCCTGGATCTGTCGTCGGATCCCTCCGTCAATCCAAGTGGGAAAGGTGTCTGCATAAAAGAAGTCATTTGGTCTTCCCGAGTACGGACCCACTCCGCCATTGCAGATACTTTCTTCACTCGTCTTCCTTCCGGCGACTCATTAAAACCAGAAGGAGCTGCCATCCTCCTCGTTGGTGATGCTGCCCATATCCATTCTCCTGTTGGGGGGCAAGGTATGAATCTCGGTCTTCGAGACGCAGTCTTCCTAGGAGAGATGCTAGTGAAGCACGTCAAAGCGACGGAGTCCAAACCTCTATCCGAAGCCGACCAGATCCTTGCTGATTTCGTTGCGGAGCGACGCGCCCGCGCACTCGAAGTCATCGGGTTCACAAAAAAACTGCTTTCCGTTGGCGGAATGAAAGACGCGATCGTTGCATGGTGGTTACCTATCAGTAAGGTGACTTTACGAGACTGGATGCTCTGGATGGCAGGAAAGGTGCATTACCTGCGAAGGCAAGTTATATGGAACATGAGTGGATTGGGTCGTAGATAAAGGAGAGCTCAGAAGACTGCGAAGTCACATATCAATGCGAGAATCCTTAACTACCGTCGCTGTGTTGTAAAGTATGAAGTTTTGCGCATTGTTGGTGATTGGGGTCTGGACGTGGCATAGAAATACGGTGCGAAAATCTTCAACAAGAAATTGCATCTAATCTTGTCACAAATATAATTCATTGGAACGGAAAAACGTTGTATACCAACCTTCTCGAGAATATCATCATGCTCACCGACTTATTCCTTAACCGTAAACTTGGTCGTAGGATACGATTTGCACGTTTAGGGGAAAACCTTAAGTGAAGGAATGCAAACCGTGAGGCTTGAAGTGAAAGCCGTCTGGACTTTCATTGCAGAGTAAGGAGAGCTTTGTCCGAGTTGACAAGATAGCTGGACTTGTCACCGACATGGTCTTCGGAGTCCCGCAATCAAGCTCCGCGGCGATTGTAATATTTCGCCCATTTACCCAGTCCTAATGTGTAGCAGACTCAGTCTTCCCTGGGCGTTCCAAGAAAATATAAGGAAGACTGTATGATGTGGAGCAGACTCACAAACTTCGGAGGTACTGTACCCAAATTCTGCGCAGAACATAAGATCAGAATGTTCTTGGATTAATCGATTAAAGGGTATTCGGAATGAGTCACTTCGCATGACAAGGTACATACAAGCTTTTACGGTCTGCCACTCCTTCGGCGTGTTTATCAAGGACCTAATAGTCAATTGGGTAGCGGTGGTATGTCATCGATTCAGACAATGACCACATCATGATGTCATGGCGCACACAAATGTAGGAACGGAAGCTTCGATAGCCAGCAGAACAGCCAGCAGCTCTTCTTGCTAGTTTCTTCAGACTCGCAGTTGAAGCATGGCGCTCCCTCGAAGTACCACTGTGCTAATCGTTGGGGCAGGCCCAACTGGTCTAGCGAGCACCTTGTCTCTTGTTCACCATGGGTTCAAGGATTTCGTCATTGTGGATGCTGTCGTCAAGGGGGACAACAGTTCCCGTGCCATTGTTGTCCATTCCGCCACCTTGGAAGTAGGTGTCCAGTCAGAAACTTAACAGTCCATTCCCGTTGACCCCAAAAACTTCAACGTGACGGCAGGCTCTAGACGTGATAGGCTGCGGAGACGAACTGGTGTCCAAAGGCACAAAGGCAACCAAGATGAAATTTGGCACCAGAACAGCGGAGCTGGCCCACATTCAGTTTGATGCACTGGAACCATACACCCGTCATCCCTACGCACTCATCATACCTCAGACATTTACGGAGCACGTCTTGGGTGAAAAGCTCGCTAGTTTGGGTGTTACCGTACATCGTCCCCACAAAGCCATGGGTGTCAAAGTCAACGCAGACGATGCTAATCTCGCGGACGTCGTGTTCGAGGACGGACAGATTATTACGACGAGATATATCATTGCTGCGGATGGCGCACGTTCTACGGTTCGTCTTTGGGACATCATTTCGACGATTGCTCTTACGGACAGCGCCGTAGATTCGTACTGTTGCTGGTATCGCATTCGTAGACCCGAAGAGCGATCGTGGAGACGACCCCACTACCCTTGAGCAGGCTGCTCTAGCGGATGTCACCTTTGATCGCCCAGACTTGGATGAGTCCGACTTCAGAGGTATAATGTGCCCGAATAATTTCTCCCTCTGTGCCCCTCTTCCTTTCACCTTCAACGAATATCTCGCAAAAGAAACCCATGAGCATATTGAAGGGAGAATATACAGGATGGTGTGGGGGATACCACTGGAAGAAGGAGCTGTCCCACACTCACCATCGAAGGAGTACATGCAGACTCTCATTGAAAAATTCGGACCCCGTGACCTCTCGGCTGATCCTAAAGTCAACCCCACTGGGAAAGCCGTCTGCTTGAAGGATATCGTCTGGTATTCGCGCTTTCGCACCCACAGTGCCATCGCGGACACTTTCTTCACTCGGCTTTCTTCAGGCGACTCATCAGACGTTCGAGGGCCTGCCATCCTACTTGTTGGTGACGCTGCCCATATCCATTCTCCAGCTGGCGGGCAGGGCATGAACCTCGGCATTCGGGACGCGGTCTTCCTCGGAGAGGTGCTCGTGAAGCACATTAAAGCGACGGAATCTATGCCTCTGTCGGAGGCCGATTACATTCTTGCCAAGTTCGCCGCGGAGCGACGTGCCCGTGCGCTTGAGGTCATCGCCTTCACAAAGACCTTGCTCTCGATTGCCGGAGTGAAGGACGAGGTTGTCGCATGGTGGTTCCCGGTTAATAAGGTGACTTTGCGTAACTGGATGTTGTGGATGTTGGGGAAAGTGTATTATCTGCGAAGGGAAGCTGCGTGGAGCGTTAGTGGGCTGGGTCGTAGATAAGGAGAGTCACGAAGTTATGCGACTGTGGTCATCGTGCAAAGTCCTGGAACACAGATATCACTGTATTATAGGGAGTCGGATCTGATGCACGTGCTGTGGTTTCTTAGGAATGTGCTGTAAAGTGCGTCGGAAGTACGATGTGAGGGACAGAATGCGTTTCGCGAGGCTTAGAACGAAAGCTCCTCTCGATCACGAGTGGCAGAAGTAAATCTTCTGAGGCAAAAGCGGACAATTAGATGAGTCGGAATATATAGAAAGATTATTTGTAGGGGTAAACTTAGTTGTAAAATATGGGATTGGCACTCACTCTGTGGAAGAATGCAAACCGCGGCAAGTGAAACCGCCCAGATCTGCGAAAGAACCTGTGCTGACAACATATACTCCGAGCTGATCGACATCAACCATCATGATCCGAGCCCTTCGCAGTTAAGTCAGCCTAGGTTGCACAGCATCCAACGAACCCATCGTAGGTATCATCCTTCAAGATACGGCACGAGAAGGACCGGAAGTCTCGAACCTTTTTAAGCTGACTGAGTCACTGAAGCTGCCAGGAAGACTGTAAGCATGCGGCGATAACAGGTTGGCGTAATAGATATTGTCAAAACCTGCTGCAGTGTACCCCACGGAAGTCATTCTAGTGTGAGCCTACAGTAACATTCCAGCCGATAGCGACGAGTGGGCTGTGCTTGCCATGGCTGCTCTTCGAAATTCGTGAAAATGGCACTGGTGGCGTTCTGTTGCCTGACCAACACTTCAAGACAGGGCAAAAGAGTCGCCATCTGCTGGCGTTCCTACCCCGTCCGAATCCGTAAGTTATGGGCTTCGTTGTCAAGGACACAGCCATCACTAGTCCGTGTGCACATCCAGAATAACATGCCCCGGCAAGGGGCAACGCGTACGCAGATGACACACGGATAAAATGCGATATACTCAGTCGGAATTCGGGACGGCACGGAATGGCGAGAATGAGGACGAGCTACTGAGCTACGCCCCGATATCAAGTAGACGACTAAGGTACGAAGGTAGCTACCAGAGGAAATGAATCCTTATGAAACGACTCAAGAGCATCTCCTCGTCGGCCCAAACCATAATAAGCCTACTTGCTAAACCATTGATCTGAGCCGTTCGCATCCGTACCACCTGTCGTCGTCAGCAGTTCTGTGCCACCCTTACGTTTTGATTCGTCACCGTGGCGAGCAACCATCCGAGGTTCCACGTAATGCTTGCCGTCCGGAAACTTCGATATGGTCACGATCCGGGAGGATGTAACACATTACTTTTGGGTGAGTCAATGTAAACATGTCACCATCATCCAACGTCTCCACCACAGTGACTCAGAGATCGGGCCAACCGTTCGTAGGTTCCCAGACCGAACGGCAAGCAGTGCAATCAAGGAAACGATATATACCCTGTGTAGTTCACCTACGGATTTCCTCAGAACTTCAAAGTTCACTGCCTGAAACATGTCGCTTCCCAGGAATACCACTGTACTGATTGTTGGAGCTGGCCCAACCGGGTTGGCTACCGCTTTGTCTCTTATACGCCATGGGTTTAAAGATTTCGTCGTCGTGGATGCTCTTGCCAAAGGGGACAATAGCTCCCGCGCTGTTGTTGTCCATGCTGCCACCTTGGAAGTAGGTGTTCCCTCAGAAATTTGATATCCACCCCCCTCGAACAACATTATGCACAGGCTCTCGATACGATAGGCTGCGGAGACGAGTTGATCTCCAAAGGCACGAAGATGACCGCGATGAATTTGGGCACTCGAACGACGGCGTTGGCTTATCCTCAGTTCGAGGGGCTGAAACCATACACCCGCCATCCTTACGGACTTATTATACCTCAGCCATTCACGGAGCACATCCTAGGGGAAAAGCTTGCGAGCCTCGGTGTTACTGTGCACCGCCCACACAAGGTTGTAGCTATGAAAGTAAACATGGACGATGCCAACCTCGCGGACATTACACTCGAGGACGGGCAAGTCATTACGACGAAATATGTCATTGCCGCAGACGGCGCACGTTCTACGGTTCGTATATGTGTTGTTTGCCTCCGTAATCCTCGTTATAAAGAGCGTTTTAGATTCGCACCGTCGCTGGTATTGCCTTCACGGATCCGAAGAGCGGTCTGGGAGACGACTCCACCTGCCTTGCACAGCTCGCTCAAGCGGATGTCACGTTCGATACCCCAGACTTAGACAACATCACCTTTAGAGGTGTCATGTCCCCAAGTAATTTCTCTCTTTGCATCCCCCTCCCTTCGACTTTCAACGAATACCTTGCCAAAGAAACCGGTAAACCTGTTGAAGGGAGAATTTTCAGAGTGATATGTGGCGCACCAGTAGAGGATGGACCCATCCCACAATCACCGTCGAAAGAGTACATGCAAAATCTCCTCGATAGATACGGTTCCCTCGGCCTCTCATCAGATCCTACCGTCAACCCCAGCGGGAAAGCCGTTCGCATAAAGGACGTTCTCTGGTGTTCCCGTTTCCGCACCCACTCTGCCATCGCGGATACTTTCTTTACCCGTCTTTCTTCTGGGGACTCTTCAACACCCAAAGGAGCAGCCATCCTCCTCGTTGGCGATGCTGCCCATATCCATTCTCCAGCCGGTGGGCAAGGCATGAACCTCGGTCTTCGGGATGCAGTCTTCCTCGGGGAGGTGCTCGTGAAGCACATCCAAGTGACGGAGTCCGCGTCTCTATCTCTGCCGGAAGCCGATCGTATCCTTATCAAGTTCGTGACAGAGCGTCGTACTCGCGCACTCGAGGTCATCGCGCTCACGAAGAAGATTCTTGCGCTCTTCGGTGTGAAGGACGAGGTTTTTGCATGGTGGTTACCCGTAAGCAAGTCGACTCTTCGGGATTGGACGCTATGGGTGTTAGGAAAGGTGGGGTATATACGAAAGCAGGCTGCATGGAACGTTAGCGGGCTGGGTCGTAGGTAGTTGCTGAGTGTCTTGATTTGTTCCTCGCCACTCTCCACTCGTCGCTTTCACGAATTTTACGAAGTTACCTATTCACAGTGTAATCTCAACATGTATTACAGTGTATTCCAAGTTCTTGTGTGCACATTTAGAATGTCATGTCTTTGAGTGTTTAGTTGTTCGTGGGGATCGCATTATGTAGGAGACAACTTCAAGCCCTCCGCACTGCCGTCACCGTGGGCACCCGAATGATTCCTGCTTTTTTCGATACAAAGAGGGAGTGGCACACCTATTCGCCAGAGGCGACGGTCCTATTAGAGGCATGGGCTAGGTCACAGTGACCGAGAGGTAATCTCCGGAACGTCTCGAGTCGGTTCAAACATCTGGCTTCGAATCGGCCGGGTATTGTCGCAGGCGATTGGGGCTTCCGGTCGGGCGACGCCCGGACTCCAGCCCTGACGACTTTTCAGGCGGGTACGACAGCCGGTAGGTGTATTCTTCGTCTCCTGGACCATTTGGACTCAATTGCATAGACTTCCTCATGCCAGTATGCTAAGACCTCCAGCCTCCTCCGGTTCGAGGAAGAACTCTGAAGTCACAACTGCTAGGCAACATAGCTTGACCCCAAAACCTTTGGTCGTGTTGGAGGAATTCCCTTTTCTACACACGTTTACACATCTACAGTTGCTGAATTCGTGCTCGGCATGTATAAGCTCCGGTCGAAATGAATCATTCGCTAGCTTCTGCCATCGACTTTTGCCCATACACAGGCTCGCTCAGGACCCGTTAACACAAACTAGGGAGGCACGATACCGGTCTGTTATGTTGACATTTGCTTCATGAGTCATGAGAAACCTACTCGTAGTATGGCCGGGGACTCGAAGGCTAATTCTGTCCCGCTCTGCTTCTGGATGAAGCGCAGAACACTGACAAAGCCGCCTTTCGTTCAACTGGGCGAGAATTATCCTCTGGATGTTTGGCTTGCGAGCTTTGTTATGGACAGTCCATTCCCCAAAGGCAAGGTATTTAAAGTCTGTGTTGAGGCTTGAGAGAGCTCTACAGTACTATAGCGATCGTCATCGCTTCTCCAACTCGATATGCGGTTGACAAAGACCCTCGTTTGCCTTACACTGGCCATTGCGCCAGTTCTTGCTAACCCTATGGCAATGCGAAAGAACAAGGTACGCGCTCTATACTTCATTCGTCCGTTCTTGCCACTCACAAGTCATTTCTCCGAAGGAGTACTCCTGTAAAACTCACAAAGGAAACTACAAAATCGACGAAGACAAAGCCAAGAACAATGTCCATCATGCCCCCTTGCACCCTGGGCGTACTGGATACCCTCACAGGCTTCATCATTACTCTGCTCATGGCGGCGAGCACCATGAGCAAGATTATTACCATGGCCTTGAGTTCGACAACAAGAAATGCAACAAAAAGGGTGCCCGCTTGCTCGCGTTCCCCCTCTTCGAAGACGGCCATCTATACCCCTATGACAAGGAGCCTAAGGCTGACCCAGGTTTAGTACGTGCCGTCTATACCGCACCAGGCAAAGACTTCTGCGGTATCCTCCATGAAGGTGGGGAGCGTGGTCTTTACGAGTTCTGTGTTTGAGAGTTTAGAAGGTATAGTATATTCATTTTCGCCCCCCATACTGCAATCTGACGCTGCCGGTCCAGGTCATGCAGGACAGTAAAAATGTATTAATGGGCGTAAAGTGACAGCAATGCCAACTGAATGACCCAAGAGTCAATCTCGCTGCTCGTTTTGATCAGTTCTATTTTACAATAGATAAAAGTCGGTAGGGTATCATCAGAGTAAAGATAGTAGATTTCTGAGATTTGCTAACCGAACAAACTACGGTGCAACTAAAAGAGTACTCTCGACACCGGGGATTACGTTGCTTCACCATACCCACCTTCGGTACTTGATTCGCGGCAAGCTTAAGTACTAGTTTCGTCTTTGCGACGCGGTCCCCTCGTACTCCAACTTCCCAAGGAAAAACTCCGGAAGCCTAGAGCCCCGGTCACCCTTGGCAGCGACCCATTCAGAGTGTATAGTTCCATCTTCGCTTCAACAGTTTGCGTTCTTGTTGCTCGGATATGACGAAGTGAGGGTCTCGCGTTCCTGGACATCATGCAGCATCCTTGAAATAGTAGCGAAGGCAAAGTTGGATAGACTGTCGCACATGAGAATGGTAACAAGTGCATGGGAATTTTTAATGATCGATCGGTCAACGCTGAAGACCTCTCGAATCAGGATCGCGATGGCGACCACATCCCAGGCATTTTTTTTGCTGGCCGACCGCCGCACAGCCCTTTCTCTGATGGGTTTATGGGGGAGGGAAGGAGGGATTCACATTTCAAGTGGTTGTAGTAGCCCATGATGACAAGGAGGACGTTTAGCATACCCTATACACCATCTCCGCCTTGGGCGTCGGTTAACCCGCGACCGTTGCTTCCCATCCAACCTCACCCCGCCTCTGTGCGCTGTCCCAACCTTCCTTCACCTCCTAGGCAAGACATCGTTCACAAGGATTATGTACTCAGCACACACATTGTCCCTGCTGCGCACCCCAGAGTGGTTCCAGATGTACCCCTTCCCGAGATCCCACCGCATTCCAACTCCACGTCACCTGCTGAAAGGAAAGAACAGATAGCAACAGTCGTCAAGCAACTTATCGAGAGGCAGGAATGTTTCACGCAAGGGAGAATGCCTGGTGGACACGGCCAGAAACCACTCTGGAACTGCGTCAACCGCTATGTCAGGACCTGTAGACGTGGTACTGTGAACACTGGGTTGACTTTGTTCCTCGCCCATGCGAATGGGTTCCCAAAGGAGGCGAGTCGAGCTACACTTCACTCTAAGTCCCAAACAAACCAGGCATCTAGATATGGGAAACCATGTTACGAAGCCTCTTGGATTCGCCAGCTGCCCCTTTAGTGGATGAAGTGTGGTCTTTTGAAGCCGTTCAGCATGGTGACTCGGCCCTCGTGAATGCGGAAAACTTGAGTGGAATTTGTAGGGAATCTTGGTAACCAGTAATCATTGAGTTTAATGACTTTTCAGTTGACACGCAAGATAACGCTCGCGACATTGCTAACTTTCTGCTGTACTACCTCCCGGACGAGACTACGCCAACAGCCTTGCCTACACAATTGTCGCGAATTTCGCAAGCCACAAGCGACGCCCGCAAAGAACACGGATACCGCCAGCGGAAACTTGTCGTCGTCGGTCATTCGTTCGGTGGCGTCACATCGTAGGTAGATGGCTGCGACCTTGGGTAGTTACTCGCCCCTTTCGTGCAGTGTACTGGCAGCCCTGAATTTCCCCAAGTTGTTTTCTTCTTTGATACTCGTGGATCCTGTCATCTTTAATTATGGGTCTCACGACTTAGGATTTAAACTCGCCCGCGATGCTCTCATGAGGCGCGATACTTGGTGTTCTCGGTGAGTGTAGCGGGTCATTCTTCGATGTGGTTCCTCCTAACGTCTTGCAGTGAAGAGGCTCTTCGTCTTTTCGGACAAAGATCATTCTTTACATCCTGGCACCCAGATGTCTTGAAGTTATATGTGGACTACGGTTTGACGACCGATGCTTCCGGTGGCGTTAAGTTGAAGACAACACCTGTTCAAGAGAGCCTATGCTATGTGAATATACACCCTCCACTCGAGCATTGGGAGTTGCTGGAAAAGCTGGATGAGAGCATTACTCTTCGATGGATTGTCCCAGCAGTCAGGTAGATATTCTGATGCTGTGGTAATTCAGCTTCTGATGTACTTCATACTTAGCTTCATCGGAGAACAAGAGACAAAAGTGAGGGTATGGCGTCGACCTGCCAATGCATCAAATGTAGTGTTCCCCTTTGCCGGACACCTTGTACGTGGTCGTTGTCCTATGCGATTTGTCCTGACTTCACTCCTTACAGATAGTACAAGAAGCGCCAGTTGAGCTTGGTGAGTAACGCCTGGTTCTCAGAGTCTAGCACTGAACCAAGAAATTAGCTGAAGATGTCGCCGAGTTCCTATTAGAGAAATATGGTTCACCTCAAGCTAAAGCAGTTTTATGAAGCCAACCACATCGGTGGCCGCTTCCCTGATACGCTACGCCGATTTGTTGAATTCAGCAAACTTTCGCACTAGTACTTTGTCTTCGTGAGCTCGATATGTATCTCTCCAACACACGGCTGCTACCGCTGCTCGACCTAACCAGTTGCGACGCCTCCATATGTTGTCATGATGGTAATTTCAGGACATGAGGCTAGGGATCGCACCTAGGTTCGGTTTTGCAACTTACTTTCGTTCCCCTCATCTCCACTAGTGCCCAGAGTTCTGAGTATTGAGAACAAGCTTCTACAACAAACAGTTTCGCGCCTAACCTTGGGCTACCCTTGTTGTCACTCGCGAGGCGATATACCATTTCCGTGCGACGCAAGCATCGGTAGCTCCCACTCAACTTAATATCATCTTGACCAAGCCACTAAATAAATTGACCAATACCGATGTGCTGACGTTTTCTTATTTATCTAGAGATGGAATCTTTGCAGCGGTTCTCGGAGAGCAGGCGTCCATACTTGGGGTCTTTTCACCTCTAGACTCCTAGCGCGATAAAATGGGCATTCTGTGTAGGAAAAGCCTGCTTTTGGATGTATCCTTCCATCAACATTGTGCATCGAGCTTGTGTCCCTTCGTAAACAATGCCCAAGTGGCTAGGAAATATGCGAAGACGGCACAAAGAGTGGTCGGTTGAACGTGAGTCTTGGTTATGATGAACATCTTTGACCTTGATGCAAAATTTACGATCTTTCTCGCTATCTGAGATTTCGCTGTGAGATCGTTGCGTGCCTAGGTGAGTAGATGAGCCCTCCTGTATTTCGTGGAGAGGGCTGCTATCCACTGCGTTCTCGATCGGCGCTTGTCACAGGCTCTGTTGTCATTTGTCCGTGAACACGCCACGGTCGCCACTAATCGGATTTGGTTGGCAGAGGGGATCTTTAGAACCACTCAGATCGGCAAGGGGATAGAAACAGATACGACGTATATCGTCATTGAGCTATAGGAATAATTCGAAACGATCGTGCACGAGTTTTCGAAAAAGGTGAGTTGATATATCATCAAATCTGTCCTGGATAATGAGCTTGAGCGTGCTTATTGTGCTGAGGCGCTGCAATGTATCCCCTTTTGAGCTTTCCGTGTTACAATCCTGTCAACAATAAATATTGGCGGCTAAGGTGGCAAGCGCCGAGGCACTGGCTCAAGCGCTCATGAGCGATCGATCATGTGGACTTCAATAATATCTCCGGGCGGATCATCTTACAGAGAACCGTAGAACGGAGCTTCCACAGGCTTCCGCCTGCTCATTCCTTTACTGTGGGCGACGGCCCACGTACAACGCTTACACCGGTACCGTTTGTAGGTCATGCGCGCAGACGATAAGCTACTGCCAATCATCGCCAAACTTCCACCCCGCCGCCTTAATCATTTGAGACTATCGGAACACCAGAGAAGGAAACAGGCAAATCGATACGCAGAATGAGTAAGGGGAGTAAACCCCACGATCATCGACCGAGAAGGGGAGATAGTTGATCATTTCAATTCCACGGGGCAAGAAATGTGCGCGCAAGTCTGAAGTCGATCTATTGGTGGGGGAATGTGTTTGGATAACATATGCACATATGTGTGACACGAGGTGGAAGTATATGTACAAGAAAAGTTATGAACAAGGCAACAAGTAAAACAGAAGTAGGATGTAAGTGAACGCAAACGTCGTAATGACAGGAACGGGGGTTAAAAGATAGATGAAGGATAAAACCACTGTTCGAACTCATCGTAGTGAAAATGGGAATGTACAAGAATACAACACTAACTGCAGAAATCCTAATACTTGCCAATGAAAAGAGGTGAGGAACAATCGGAGCTAGCCAGAGGTAAGGAGCTGTCAAACAGAGGCTGGAGGATTTTGTCTTCCCTACGACCATACAGTTTCACCCGCATCCGTTCCCGTACCGGTTTTAACTTCTCCAGCCAACCGCTGAACCACGTTTTCCGGGGAAAGCCTTGCAGGCTGGTCACTGAACAACGCGGACTGCTGCTCAAACAATGTTGGAGCATACTCCGCATAGTTCCCCATATTACCCATGAATAGATCGCAGTTTTGCAACCCGATAGCGTATGCTTCAAGCGCTTGCGCACGTTCCATCTCATCATACGACGATGCTTCCCTGTCCACAGAGCTATACGCGAAGTGGCTAAGCGAGTTACTGGACCCCATTTCCGTGACTGCACGCTCAACGGGGTGAGCAGGTAGCTCTCGTAAACCATAGGTGAGTACATTTTCGTCCGCGCTCACGTCGGACATATCATGCGGGACACTTCCCGTCATAGGCGGAGGTGACGACGATGATAACTGAGATGAAGAGGAGGGGGCGTAGCCAGAGCCACCCACAGAGCTCATAACGGACCCGGAGGGCGACAATGGTCCAAAATGACCATCCCACCCTTCCAGAGACGACGTCACGTTGTTAAGAGGGACCGTCACACCAGCAGATTGCTGATGGTCTTCGAAAGGTGCATCGAGGTCGACAGAGAGACCAGCGGATGGATATGGAAGGGGATATTCGCATTCGGATTGTCCCAGCTGCCATATTCCATTGGACGACTGGAGTATGGGAATCAGCACAGCTTTCACCGGTTTGAAGCCAAGTCGACTTACCTTGTTCTGCTGGTCTACGCAATTCGCCTCGGGTGGCAGATCGGATGGACATAACCCTGTTGCTGCGATAGGCTGCCGAAGGTCCAGTGCTGCATGTGGCGGCAGATGCAGAACCTGCGCTACACAGTCCGATGGTTCTCGAGCAATGACAATCCCGTCGATCAACGAGTATGACCTGCAATCGGGTTGCATCGAAGGAACGAAGGGCGGAGTGGATAGCAGATCTCGCCGGGGAGCGGACGTTGACCGATTACGCCCCGCACTTTCAAAAGGTTTGTTCGTGTGTTCGGAGGTCGGACTGAGTGGCATGGCGGCCACGTTCTCGTTGTGAGAGTGGCTAGATGCCGCCAGTGAAGGCGGGTGGATATTAATGGCGCCCTCGAATGTGATGCCGCTATTTCCCATGTGTTCGAAACATGCTGTCTTGCTGGCCGAGGTTTGCCTCCGCATAGGACGGAACCGATAATGAGGATACAGGCGAGCATGCTCCTCCCTCTCTCTATCAGCGAGACGCTTATACTTGTCTCTCTCGGGAGTAGGCAGTTTCCTCCATGCCTCTCCGGCGCGTCTCGAGAGCGTTTGAGTAAGAGATTGCTCGTCCAATTCCTGCGAGTTCCGAGCAGCGTGTTTGCGGGTGTAGTTGCAACGAAAGATGATAAAGGCATTGCGGGGTCTAGGAATCCAAGTAGGGTCACGGCTACGATTTCGTTGTGCCCTACGATCCGATGAAGGTGCCATCGGAAAGCGATGAGTGACCAAGACAGGGGAAGAGCCGGTGTGCTGAGCAAACTGTGTACATGATGGCGTGGCTTTATCTTGGGACGTTTCTGATGTATCTTCGGTATGGATTTGAGGTTTGGGGTGGTCAGCCGGACAAGTAGAATTGGTGAAGACAGACTGAGTTGAGACGTATACCTCTTCCTCGTTACCTTTGGTTGGTGACCAACCACGAAGAACGAGTTTTGTCGCAGAGAACTGCATCATTGTCAGGTAAGTGTTGGTGAGAAAGAAGGTATACGTTTGGAACAGGCGTTTCAACGTATGTATGACTGTCGAGACTATAAGGACTCGGAGGTATAGTCAACCATGGTACTGGCGGCGTGTCAGTTGGGACGACGGGACAAAGGGACCTGAATGTCGAAATATGTGGGATTTGACATGTCTCGAGCCCCACCTATCTCTGCGCCGGCCTGCGGTTGGACAGACAAACACCGACGATGGCGTAGGACAGGAACCAGTGAAACGATCTACCATAAATGGAGATCACTTCGATCATGATCGAACCTGTCACTTCAGCTGTCAACGTGGTCGCTTTTATTATGTTTTATGAATGCAAGTCAAAAACTCTCTGCGAACCGACACGTATCGCTTTTTGTCTTTGTCGCTGTCCAGCTGCCACAGAAAAAAAATTGACAGGGAGGTCCGTCACTACTAGATGGCTTGAAATTTGATCAATGCGCAATGCTGCTCTGGACGGAAGCGGATTGATTTTGGAAATTGGCGGGGCCCGGTACCCATGATGAGCCACACAGTCACGTTTTGAAATTTGGAGTACCTACCCAACGAACTTCTTCCGGAATAAACTGACTTTCTGGAAGCGACTGGACGGGGGTTGATGGCTACAAGTCAGTGCGAAAATCTTGAGTTGGAAGTGCTGAAAGGTGCTGAACTGCATGTACCAGGATCATTCGCCGCGCGCGGCAATTCTCGGCAGTATCGCGCCATTTCAAACAGCGATACCAACAAAATGCTGTTCCGCGCTGCCGCACAGAGCGGAGTGTGAATTTATCGCCCAGCCCGGGGCCCCTATACCACGTTCCGCAACAGAATTTTAGATAGTGCACCTTAAGTTTCCCCCATGACTTGCTAACCTTGCCTTTCCATGCATTATATTTCCCCAAAAAGAACGAGTTCATAGATTCCTAGGATCTCGCAAGAATGCCACAACACTGGAAATGGTGATCCGATTTCATGTCACTCTCCTATTTGGGCAGAGAGCGACTACAGCCTATTTCTCGCTTATTGCGGTATGTACATTAGCTATCTCCGATATTGTAGGGTGTGATAGTATATAGTGTATACCATGTTGCAAACAAGAAACAAGATAGTCGTACATTACCCGTTGCGCGATACTACCATGTAAGTACTGTAGTAAGTTCTATATCCTCCATAGTAAAATACCTTTTTACACAAACGTCATTGGAGACAAACTGCTTGAAGGCCTGCCTATCCGGCGTCCACATCACACGTCACCTGTCCGTAAGTCCATAATAGACGCCGATCGTGGCAACTCAACGTGATCGATATGATCCGAGAAGGCGTCCGCGTCAAGCTTAAACCAACTCAACAAGGTAACTCTAGCGGAGCACGCTGTTAGCCATTGAAGATAAAGACCTTTGCAATTCAAATTGTTAGAATTGAGCGTAGTGCTCCAGGAGAAAATGCTAAGCGAAAGCATTAATGCCGTTGTCGCCAGTCGGCACCTCATAGAGCCTCTGCGAACTGAGTTGCCAACTGGCCGTGTGGCGAAATGGTATCGCGTCTGACTACGACTCAGAGCAGTCTATCAGGAGATTGTAGGTTCGAGCCCTATCTCGGTCACTTTTTTTCGAAGCGCCTTTGCTTGCGGTTGTACGATGAATGGATCTACATACTGCAGTGGTAGATGATGAATTGATTTACGCCAACCCAGAACTGTCCAATACGCTTCTGGAAACTACACTACCGCTAATAGGACAGTTGACAGTCGTTGAAGGCTGCCTAGTCTCAATGCAAGCAGCAATCCCCTATGTGGTTTTCACTTGCCAAACTATCTTACCATAAGGCGTTGTAGATGTACCCTCTTTCCCTCCAGGTTCTACCCAAAAAGCAACCTCATAGACACCGGGTCCCCGTTCGGCAAGGTACGCTTCTTCGTCCTCGTCCACCGGCGCACTCAAAATTAGGCGTGGCCTTAGTACCCCCAATCCGGAATGTGGGGTCTCCAGGGACCATGTATAACCCGACGACGAGTGCTCAACTGGGGGATCTCCAACTACTGATGTCAGTTGTGACGATTGAGCATCCAGTGACTCGGTCATCGTGAGTATCCGGACGTGTGCGATTCCAAGTACTCCAGATGGATGTTTCGAGTTCGAAGGCGGGTCAATTGGAACCTGCGAAGCGTTTATTTGGATAAAGAATCAGCATACCCGTCTTTAATCCCTCAAATGCTTACCCTCCACTCTCTCGGTGTCACATCACCACAGAAAAATGGGAGTGTTCCACGCTTTCGTTCCTCATGAGGCGCCGTGATCATCCACTTCAACGTCTTGCCATCCTCCCGCACGCGTCCTCCATCAACCTCAGGATCGTACGCCGCGCCAGATCTATCCAGATCGGCACGTTCATTGATTATGCGTGCGATAGAGACATCGGGATCAGATGAGCCTAGGAAAGCGTAGTCAATCCATCCGGGGTGTTTATGCGACCACGGATTCGAGTCGCGCTTTTGACGATCCGGTGAAGTTGGAGGGTAATGCGAGGCCGGGTGAGTGAAGGAGATGAGTTCGAGGTACGACCCGTCGGCTAGGATCTGTCGAGGACGTCATATTCGGTTCCATATCGTCATGGAAAAGTCTTATCGAGAGACACAAGGAGACTTACTACCAATGCGTTCGCTGTTAACCCTCCTGTATGTGTCCCTCCTGGAGTAACGCTTAGAGTGATTCAGTGTTCAACACATAATGTAATAGGATCAGTCATCCTCGTACTTGAACCCCAGATCTCGGAACTGCTGAGACGCCAGCCCAACTGTTCCCGGAGGTGTCAGGTGGACGATGTGGTCCAATATCTTTGTCGATGGCTCAGACATACTTCTAGTGATCAAAAGTTCTGTACTAATACAGAGCTGAAAAGAACCGAACGAAGAATTTGTAGATAAGGGCAAATCATAATTTAGAGCGTCCATATCGATAGCGAAATTAAACCTCAAGCGCCTGCGTTTCCCCCCAAGATTTGGGTAATTGAATGTCCACGATGCAGTCCGTGCGTCCGTAAGTGATCTTGGGTGGATTCTCACGTGCAGATTAGCTTCATGCCAAATCTGCAAACCCAATTCTCGATTGTCCCATGTCAAAGACCGTGTAAACGTTCCGAAGGAATGCATCGCCAAGAATCAGGGTATCTGATGGATGACCATGATCAGCCCTTCGATCACAAGCGGGAATAAAGAGGAAACACGCACTGCCTAGACTGCCTGTTGCAGTGAAGGCACCCACACATTGCGAGCTACCGGTAGGGTAGGTTCCAAGGTTGAACGTTGTGGAGGAAAGAGAAAAGGTCGTTCCTCCGATAGTGATGCTGATACTAGGCATCGAATCACAGTCCACTATAATGCATTATAGAAGATGCAGCGATAATATGTAGAAAGGACACACATGTGTAAAACCCATTTCCAAGATCTGTGGCATTTAATGAGGCGTAGAACGGCCCAATCGTGTCTAGGTCGCCAAGGATGAGTGTTGTACCCGTATCGATGATCGCAGTGAACGAAGATAGAGTCGCGTTCCCGTTGGCACTAATAGCATCTCCGTCGAACTGCCAAAACCCCTGTCCATCAGGTGTCAGCAGTCCATGTCTACAAATCTGACATCACATCGGTTCACCTGCTGCGTGACGGGTGTGTATGTCAACGAGCCACTGTACAAATCAGAGTTAATGCCACCTAATCGTAGCTCAGAGCCGGACGAGGCGAGTTTGACAGAGAAAACTGGATCGGAGATGACGTTGTTGTCGATGAGGGTTTGAATGACAGGGTTAGCACCGTATATAGATAGGCTCTTGAAGCCCATGCCCATCAAACCGTCGGCAGGAAAAGTCGGTGATTGTAGATTTGAAGAGTATTGCGTAGCTGCGCCGAAAGTTTGATTGGTTGCCTGAGGTGCTGTTAGGCATTGGCATTACGAGGGCAGCAGGATGCGTACCGTATAGCCTGCTATGACAACGGTGTCGGTGTACTGTTCACCTTGAACAGAGGAACCATCTCCGTAGGAAAGCATGAAGGTCTGACCCAGACTCGCGGCAGTCGAGCTGGTGTTTGGGTTGTACAGCGTATGACCATTGCATGTTGAATCACAGCTGGATGAAGGTAGGACTAAATCGGCGGAACCAGTGTCGAAATCCACTGTGTTGACTCCATCATATCGTACATAAAGCAGAGCGCAGGAAAGTACCAACCCAGAAAATCAACTGCGGGTGTACCAACTGAGATGGTACCATACCACAGCACATTGTTCCCATCCGTAAGAGGGATACTGCCTGTATCGCGTCGAGTGGGATGTACAGCCGGTGTATCAGATATCGGTCCAAGAGAACGGAGCCTTGATGATATTTTCCTGGTAAATTCAGATAAGATTGCGGGTATACAGGTGGCGGTGTCGAATCCCATACGATTCTGAGAAAGCAAGATGTGAAATAGCCTTGTCGATATCAAATGCACCATCGACAGTGGTCAAAGAAGACCTCCTCCTGAGCGGGATGGAGACGAACGAAGGATGTGGAAGGGCAGCCACCAGGGCTCTCAAGGCTGCGAAGAGAATAAAGTGGGATAAGGGACACATACCGGACGAGACAATCGAACCGAATAAATGAGTCGCATATGCATGAGGCCTTGGAGCCCTTTATACCAGCGCCGCAGCAGAGCTGGCAGTGCTCGCATGGTGAAGCAGGGTGGATGGCTCATGTCCGCTAAAATTAACAACAGGCGGTGTGGATATCCATACCGTCGCATTACGCCCGTCCACGGAGAACAACTGCTTATCGCCTTTCGTAAAGAAAAGTCATTATGCAAAGGTTGCATAATTCCTGGGGCACCTACATACTGAATTTGAGAGTTGTCAATGATTGGAACTTCATATCGTGGTCACCCGACTAGTGGCATGCGTAATATTTCACGCGGTAACTGCAACCCGAGTCGGGTACGGAGCACGTGGCCACTTAACCGGTCTCTCCCCCCTTCTCACTCTACAGCCTGACCATCAACCTGATCACCCCAGCGCAAGACATTCCTATGGCATCACAGTGTCAGTTGTGGTCCTTCGCTTAGACGGTGCAGCCCGAGGCGTGTTGTTTGACGTCGCTTACGACCACCCTGCAGCTCCAGATCTGTCTGTTCAGACACTCTTCAACGTGGGAGGTAAAATAGGTGCGTAGATAATGCGAGTGTTCTGGTGAAAATGGGGCTACTAATAGAGCCCACGTTTCATCACCGTGTCGACTGCTTGCTCATTCTCGATTCACCCAGCCCTCGTGACCGGCGGAGGAACGGGAATCGGAAAGACAATTGCCTCTGCACTCGCTTTGAACGGTTGCAAGGTATACATCGCAGCTAGGAATGCAGCTCGACTCAAGGAAGTAGGTTTGGGATTCCTTTGGGGTCAGCTTCCTATTCATGTTTTGTCAGGCAGCAGAGGAAATAAACGCACGAGTACCGGGCAGTGTGTACCCCATTGCTGCGAATCTCAGCGTACGTGGAACGACTGCTCGTTTTCGCTCATCCCTCGTCTCATCCGGCAACGTATAGGACAAAGCCGGCGTCGATGCTCTCATATCCGCCCTTGCTGCGCTAGAGCCATCAAGAAAGCTCCACATTCTCGTGAATAACTCTGGCGTGGCATGGGGTGCGCCCTTCGATGCCGTTCCAGAGCAGAAAGGCTGGGACAATGTCATGGCAGTTAACGTGAAGAGCGCATTCTACTGTGAGTGTATCATATTCCCTTGCAGGTTGGCTTCAAGTTCCTCATTAGGTTATGTGTCATTGCATAATGCACAGTGACCGCAGGGTGAGTTTCGTCAGTAACGTCTATGTGCGATACCGCTAATGATACGTCGCGATCCGCGAATAAGGCTGTCATCGTGGCTTGCGAAGAACTCAACGGCATTGGATCCTGGCCGTGTGATTAACATTTCATCGGTCGCAGGCTACTCGCCCCACTCAGAAGGTTTAGTGAGCGCTGAGGGACATGGAACTTATAGTTGTTAGTCCTTTCAGGCTTGAAACTGTGTGTTCTGGCTACATTTTCAACTTGTCACAGATAATGTCAGCAAAGCAGCGCGTTAGTACCTGGTGCAACCACGCCTTGACAGCGCTGATCCATGCCTTCCTATTCAGTAAACCACCTCACTTCGGTGTTGGCAGCCAAATTGGCTCCAGAATTGGTCACGTATGTCGCCCATATTCAAATTTCTCGGTACATTTCTGTTAATTTGAGATGTACAGTGTCAACGCGATTTGCCCCGGGTACGCCACTGCATTTGTATCATCGCCATTCTGGTTACTGACATGCTTTCTAGGATGTTCCCAACTAAGATGACATCCTTCGCTTACAAAACAGCAGGTGAAGATGGTATCACCGCACGGCAGCCCACCGGTACGCATGATTTGTCCGCACGGACAGACCCAAGGTTCAACGTCGTCTTCTTAGGCCGGTTCGGTATACCATCTGATATCGCAGGTGTCGCTATCTTCCTCTCCTCACCTGCAAGCGCCCACGTCACAGGTGCACACATCGTACTCGATGGCGGTTCCACGCTCTCGACCCACGGCATCGCACCTCAGCCTAGGCTGTAACGTGGTATGAATGATTTTCGCGGAGATTAAACCAATTGACTTGCTCAACTGATGTCATAGAGGGCTGTGTTTGCGTGTTCCGACTTCAACCAGTCACCATTCGTTTCTTTTGTTATTCTATTCCTGGGAATGCTGGAACTAGAGACAGATCCATACTTTGTATTGGAGGAAATCCAAAGGAGCGGTACATCGAGGGTCGCTGCGCGATAGGAAGCAAATGACCATGGAAGCTGTGCTAATCCATCGGAAGAAACGAGTGTCAATCCATGAAAAAAATGTTTAGTATCGTGTCGATTGTTTGAGGTCGGTACAAATGTGTCGGTCCGTTGTACATATACCTATACTTAGTGTCTCAGCGTCTTGTTCACCGGAGTGACTCAGGTCCAATTATCATGACTTGAACATGGCGAAACTATTGTACATATGTTTCGCACGTGGGCCCCCCCGAGACAACATCTCTATTTCTCGCCTGCCAATGAACGTTCTTCGGGGGCAGTTTGCAAAATCATATCTTCGACACCTACATGGGGGAAGTAGGATAATCAACTTTTGAGAGGCGATAGACATAGCACGCCGCTACACCGGACGGATAAGATTCCCATCAACCACAGTGAACCGATCCCACTGAACGCAATCCTGGTATTGTTGCAGGGGTCTGACCAGTTCAAAACACGGCTCCGGTACGTTGACGAGGTTATACCCCCATCCTCCGAATAGAATATGACCGAGAGCCCCAGTGGACCCGCGACTAGTTAGTCTATAAATTCCGGGTACCCACCACTAAGGCCGATATACAACTAATCCTCGGTCGCTGATTCGGGAAGAACAATGTGGTTCAGTAGGTAACACGGCCGATTTTCAAAGTGATCGAGTCTCAGCGCCACGAGGGTTTGCATTGGTGCCGTAGAATTGACAAGGTTGTATACTAATTTTAGGAGCAGTAGCCCATCCGAAGACTTTTCGAGGGGTAGGTACGACCGACGACGTGACCAGTCAACAAGACTATAACCAATCCTTAGCATGGAAGAACTCAGAGAAAAGTGGGAGCCTCGCTGTCCTTGTCGTCCTAAAAGTCCAAGCCCAGTACCGTGATACTAGTACACAAGTACTGGGAGACTGCCCAACTATCCTTTGAAACGTGAGTACTTCAGGTGAGGAAAGCGCTCAGGACGGAACAATGAAAGATCGTAGGCTTCTGCTCTTCCGTGCAGGAAGCCCGGGGTTTTAGACATCCAAACTATGTGAGTGACGGAAAGAAGTTTCAAATGATCGAGTCTTTCCAAAGCAGGAGAAAGGTAGACGGCTCCGATATCTTCCTCGACAACGAAACTGCAACAGGGATTCTTGAACGGACAGGGAGATAATGTTAGACAACGCAATAATTCCTTCTCACTCGTACCATTGCCCGAAAACTCCAGACTTTGGAATCAAGAGATGATTTCAAGCTCCAAGCCAGCTGACTCAGACATGGGGGCAGACATTTGTGCCACACAAATGTCTTCCCCTTTGTCTGAGTCAATGACACAATAGTACTCCAGAAGCTCTGGGATCTCCTCCGTTGCCCAACGATATGATACGTGAGGTGCACCAAATCTCTTTTCCAATGGCGATGGACATCGCATGACGCGAATTCGGTACCAGCTATTTCGAGGAATCGTATAAGCAGCAGTTCGTTGGGAGGCGGACTGGTAGGGCAACGGGTATTCGCCTAATAGCAAGTTGCTAGACGAGCACCATCGCGGATAGTGACTTGGGTGATCCTGCTCGCCTTTTCCAATGCGGGCAGTGCCACTTGTGCTTCAGAGAGCTCGTCCATAGCTGGAGCACCGTCACGGACCAGTTCAAAATGCGAAAGCGTTCATAGCGAACGTGCTCTCGGCGAGTGGCGATCACCGTGAGAGAAAAGGCAGAGTACACCTCTCCTCCGTGTTTTGAGTCTGTAATATCATCACCACGGACCGCTGGAGGCGTTGGTAAACTTTGAAATTGATTTGGAGATCCAGCGTTACAGGCGGAGACACTACTAACTTCTCTTCCCTACTCAAGACTAAAAGTCGGCCTCCCGAGAAACCTCACGGGTGAATAATCTGCTTCCTTTCGTAAAGTGGCAGCAACATCGACAGTCATTGCAAGGCACCCGAGTATAATAAGGTCGAGGGTGCATCGATGCCATCGGTAGCAAGTACGACAGGTCGGTGGGACTGCCACTGCATGGCTATATTAGTAAGTAACCTACTTCGATTCGCCAACGCATATTCCCTTTGGTGGTGATAGGCGCGCAATTCCTTATCAACTAGATGCTCGTTGCGGACCGATATCGAGACTATTACCTTGCAAGATTATTCGCCGTCATCATGGTTTCGTGACCACACGTAATTCAATTTTCTGCAACGTGCGGAACGGTAGGTACGTTCAATTGTCATTATCTTGGTGAGTCCAAAGGTGCTCCTTTTACGTTTTCAGGGTCCTCGTCGATATATTAGTCGACCTAGCCATATTCAGGGAAAGAAGGAGTCGAGTTCGACACGAGTCCTATTATTCTTTCGGTTCGAACTGCGTGTCTGCCGCTTTTTACTCGGAAACGGCTCCTGCTCGGATGCACCGTTACACAGGAACAATTGGGGTTCATAACCCCACAAATCCGTACCCAGCCTTATAGCTTGGTACCCTTGGTCCCTCTCGTGATGCATATGATGGTCCCCGTCTCTGTCGGCTTGCCAAGACCCCTGCATTATTAGTTGCACATAGTGTTTCGTCGTGCTATAAGCGCCGAGAGTAATGAACTGAAGGCTGGTTGTTTGTCAGCGGTAATTGGCATTTTCACAGATCTAAATTTCAAAGTATGGCTGTGATGTTCTACGGAACGGTTCTGGTGGAACCGATGGCATTGCATTGCTGTGGAAACACCGTGCGTCTCGACGGCGACCAACTGCGCGGTATAAACGCCACGGGGCAACGACACACTCTGATTGCGGTGACTGTTCAGTCCATATGCTGAACCAGTGCAGTCGGCATGTATTGGAAGTGAGACCTCGGAGTCCGACATGATTTCGACCAGCCTACATACCAGCGTGCTGCCACACATAGCCTGTGCTTGTTCACCCTCACAGGAAAAAAACGAAAGGTTAATCTGTTTGGCTTCGCAATCAGCGAGTTCCTACTGCCAGAGACGTCTACAGAGTCTAGAACCTCAGGTGCGTTTCACCGCCAATGACAGATCCGTTCGTGACCGGTCGCAATCTCCTCCGTTGCCTAGCTCGACGATGGCATTCACCATTTCGACGCTGATCCGTCTAATCAGACGCAAGCAAACCACCTTAATAACGGAAATTCTGACGGAATCAAGACGAGGCTTCTTGCGTGGGCCAATTATGTCCGGACCGCGATACCGATAGTCTCTACCAGCAACAAAAGATGCAAGAACACTCGACTTGAACTGAGTGGAACTTGCAAGATTCCGCATCCTGTTCCGCCATCGGAACGTAGGGACCTTCTGGGGAAAACCGCAAGGGAATCTGCTCGAATTTCGTTTGCAATCTCATCAGCCATCAATTTGAATAGCATACCAATGCACATTAATTGCAGTGCTCCAAGTTCGACTCCACTATCCTCGAAATCCGGGTCTGGAGTTAAGCGCACGCAGGTTTTCGAAATTTGAATCTTTCAATCGGCAGGCTTAAGTGCCTGTTTTGTACAGTTTTTTCCAGGTATACCGTTTCTCCAGCACCGGGTGGATGGACTTCTGCGTTGGCCACAGCACGTACCGCCTATCCTATTCCAAAGCAGTGGATTTACTACCGTATCCAATTCCGGATTGGGAGCTGGGAAGGTACGAGAGTCTGATGTACCGGTGTTCCCCCGACTGGACACTGCCCATGTCATTTTGAAAATCATAGGAGTTGCTCGTATTGAGGGCTCGTACTGCACCTGTGCCCCTACCGACACTTGGAATGTGACCGAGATGTTGCAAACTTCCTGCGACCGCGGCACACTTGTTCCCGCGGAAGGGATATCTCGATTGGGAGGGTCGAAGCTTAAAGAAAGCATAAAAGACTGCCCACCGTAGCCAAAGAGTTCCCCAATCCACAACCCGAGCACAACAATCTCACCTCAGCAGTCTCTCAGCTCTTAAACATTCATGTTCTCCAAAGCATTCTTCTCGATCGTCGCCGCCACAGCACTCTTCGCGGCTTCTGCTTCTGCCATTTGTCCCGGGTACAACTTCGGTATCACCCAGACTGGAAGCAACACCAACCCCGACTACGGCGTTTGTAAGTATTAAGCGTCAGTATACATGTGTGTGTGCTCACTGGCAGACCATGATTCCAGGGCAGGTGTTCGATGACTCTTGCAACATTGTTGACCAGGTGATTGCGACGAACCCATGCACAGTTGGCGTGTTCGACTGCAGTCCTGCGCCGATCACCTTCACTGGCCTGCACCTTGATGGCCTGAAGTAAGTATCGACTTTTCCGAAGCGACTGAATGCGGCATGTTAATGCACTTGACAGCTATGCTTGCCGGTCCGACGTTAACTCCGGTTCTTGCAACGGCCACGCTATCCAAGTCTGTGTAAGTTGTGTTTTGCTTCTGTTCCCTACCACAAGTCATAATAAACCCTTCGTAGTGCCGCAATGATGGCAATTGACCATGAGAAGATCTTCAGATTACGGACACTGCAAGACTGGAATGATTGAGGAGCCTCCAGCCGCACGATCTAGACAGCCTTCTCTGTAGCGTATCAAGGAAGCGAAAAGCAATGGTTAATATTAATACTGGTGTACTCCCTTCTACATCATGCACAAGTGTGCTATGTGTGACTGACATGCGTTTCTTGAGGGTGAATATGAGTGTCAGCCCTTTTGAGTGATCATCCCATACCCCGTTGCTGCGTACACAAGGGTACCCTCCGGTGGAGTCGCTGATTTCACAATGATGAACGTACGTAAGTTGCTCACCGACAACCAAGTGTGCCTGAGCATCATCTTCAATGTCGAGCGCGAAGTTCTCCCTGCATCGTCAGACACAAGCACACGTACTATGTTTCTCTGTGGAGCCCATCCTTGGCAACATTGCAGCCTTCAACTCCATGTCATGAGACTAGTCATCAGTGGATGTCCTTTATAGCCTCTGCGGTTGTCTGCCATACGACGGTGCCCTCCCGTTTGGCTTGTGTTGGCGAGTGTCCTCTGCAAAATTACGCGGCTGCCTGCTGTTGCCTCCCGTCTTCAGTCGCACTTTTCGGGGAAAATGCAGTTCAGTCAGGGTTCGCTTCCAGGCTTGGTCGTAAATTCCAGGTCCCCGGCGGCAGGGTGGCTGGTCCTAGTCCATTTATGGCTTAGGAGGATTTTTGTGACGCATCAAATCGCGCATGCCATCGCTTTTCTCATGCGTAATCCCGTTCTAATCAAGAGAGGAGATAATAAAGACTGATAGCTGCTGAACGGTTTACCCAGAGTTCGGCTACTCCACGCAAGTTGAAAGCTGCTTTTAGGATGTCGCGTGGACTCAAACACCATCGTCTCGTCACTGACGACGTTGTCGGCTGAACATGTCCTGGACGCTCCTTGACTCACTTGGGACACTGTTGACTAACGTTCTTAGTGTCCCACCCACGTCAGGGACACTCCCACTCAATATATACACGCTCGTTGCGTACGTCTTACCAGCGTGTCTGTCTTACTATGTCGTCGCTGTCCTTGTCATTCTCCCCGGCACGCGCACGCCGCGTGTCGCCCTATGGCCGATTATCGTCTTCCTGGCATTTCGTGTTGTGATGTTCATCGACTTTTCATGTGGAAATCCTCAAAGGTCGTATTTAAATTTTGGTTTTACGGTATGTATGTCCCATCCTTCGCCCCCTTCACTCTCATCGCCGATTCGCTGCTCGTACTCGGAATCGATATTCTATCTGTGTCTCTTGCGGACCTATAGATAGCGATGTTTTGCATTGTCTTCCGTACGCTTGATTGGGCATTTTTAAGGGACCCACTCCGGCGGTCTGCCAGACCTTCGCCCTCAGTCCTCACTGATGCACTCGATCTCGCGACCAACATTCGCGGCGTTGGGTGGAACTGGTCCAAGGGCCTTCGCTTTCCCCGCGACACGCGACCCACGTCTCGCTCGCGCTTCGCAATACACGTCTTTCTCTCCGCCCTCCTCCATGGTTTCATATGCGGCCTACTCCACACTGCTATACAAGCATTTGCGCTGGAAGCAATCACTAGCTTAAGTTGGGACACGATCTTTGACAACACACTTCCCCCCCTGATCCGATACACCCGATCCAGTATCATATCCATTCTCACTGCATTCGTTATCTATGCGAACTTGCAAATGAACTATGACATCGCTACGTTCATTGGTGTTACAGTGATCCAACAAGATCCTGCACAATGGCCCCCCGTGTTCGATGAGCCGTGGAAAGCGACCTCGTTGCACGATTTTTGGGGCCACAGATGGCATCAGCTCGCAAGACGGTCATTCATCGTACTTGGGGGGTGGCCTTTAGGGTTCCGGTTCGGACGTGTGGGATACGTGGTGGGTTCGTTCCTCGCGTCGGGGATACTCCACGGTGTTGTGGCGGCGATGCTCAAGCAGAGTGTTGAATGGTGGACTATGCTCTTTTCGTTTGGGATGATGGCTGTCGGTGTTGTCGTCGAGCATGTGTTCACACAGGTGACGGGCAGGAGAGTGGATGGGTGGATCGGAAGAGTTTGGACGATGGCCTGGTTGTTGATGTGGGGGAATTTGATAGTGGACGGGTTTGCGAGAGCGGGGTTGTTTGTGTCATCGAGCATATTTGGTACCGCAGCCCCGGCAGAGAGAATCGTGGAGCACTACGTTACAGGGTTGGATAGGTGGTTGAGGGGCGTGTGCATCGTAGCGCTTCCTTTGCCGGATACGATACAACATTTGCTTTTGGAGGGTGCAATGGGCACGAAAGGATGACCATTCCATTCCCAATATTCCCCAATATGAGAACTTGGCACAACGCAGAACGAATTGTTTAGATAGGTAGTTGTATTGCAATGTTCTCCTGCGTTGGATCATCTTCTCTTTGCATCATGTATGTATGACTGTTTGTGCAAACACAGGGGCTCCTCACGCGTAGCTTTCATTAGCTGATGGTTCGCCGCGTTCATCCCTCACTGAAAAGAAACTAATTTTTATTTGACTTCATTTTACAGATACTCGTAGAATCAGTTCTCGACTAGTAGCAGTCCGATACGTTGCTCAGCGTTCAACGGTGGCATTCATTGTTTGATGTTGAGCCCTGGCAATATGCAAGTAAACCACGCTGGTAACAGAGATTCTAACGGAACCAAGACAACCTCTAGTGAGGCTTCCTGCGTGAGCCAACCGTGTCCGGATCGTAGTACTGACATCTCTACCAGCAATAAACGTGCAAGAAAGAACACCCGACTTGAATTGAGTTGAATTTGTCACTGCATCCTGCGCAGTCGCGTGGGCAAGTAATCGCCTTGAACTTTATCTCGTTGAGTCATCTGCAACAGCAATCAATTCGGACGTATGTCCATGCGCATGACACGGTATTAGAAGCTCGACCAGGCTCCCCTTCCGGATCGTCGATGGCCAGTTCCATCCATGTATTCGCTAGTACGGATTTCTGCAGACACATAGTTGAGCCCAAGTACGTTTTCCATATGTGAACATGTGCCGGGTGAGTCGGTTCGAACTCAGTACATAGAATTAAAAGCCTGCTTCGCACAGTTTTTCTCCAGCATATCGTTTCTCCTGCACCAGGGGAAGTGACTGGTGTGTTGGCCGCAGCACATAGCACATGGAATATTCCTTGAGTAGAGGTCTGCTACTGCATCAACACCCGGCGCAGCCGGATCGTGAGCTCGAAAGGCAAGACGGGTAAGGGCCGCCTGATGCGCTGGTTTACCTTGGCCCTAGAGTCGGTCGTATCGAGAGCCTGTACTGCACCCATGCCCTTACCGACACCTGGAACGTGACCGAGATGTTGATGTTGCGAGCCTGCTGCAACCGCAGTACACTTGGTCCCGCGGAAGGATACCTCGATTGGAAGGGTCGAGGCTCAGAGAATGCATAAAATGTTGCCCTTCGTAGCCCAAGAGTCCCCCAGCCCATATCTCCAATACATCAGTCTCACCTTTATCGTTAAAAGCGGTCTCCAAGCTCCTACACGATCATGTTCATCAAAATATTCTTCTCGACAATCGCCGCTACGGCACTCTTCGTGGTTTCTGCGTCTGCCATTTGCCCGGGGTACAACTTCGGTATCGCCCAGGCTGGCGGCCAAACGAACGGCAACAACGGCGTTTGTAAGTGTTACAGGGCAAGTATACGACAACTCCTGCAACGTCATTCACCAAGTGACTGGGCAGAACCCGTACAAAGGGGGCGTGTTGGACTGCCCAGGCCACCTTCACTGGCTTACACCTTAATAGCGTCAAGTAAGCATTGGCCTTTCTCAATTAAATGGATTTGAAATGTCAATGCACTTGACAGCTATGCTTGCAGCCCCGACACTGACGCTGATTCTTGCAATGGCCAAGCTATTCAAGTTTGTGTAAGTTGGGAACTATTTTTCTCCTTTACCACAAGTTATAACAAATGCTTTGTAGTGCCACAACGGCAATTGACCGTGCAATGGCCTTCTAATCTTGGACTGCGTGGTACTCAGTCGCACGATGTAGACAGGCTCCTACGTAGCGTACCAAGTGGAGGCTAAATTCGATGGACAATGGACAATATTAGTATTGGTGTGTGCGATCATTGTGGCTCGCTTGAGGGCGAAGATCCCGTTTGGGTTATCATTGATCTCTCCATCATCTTCTTGATTTGTGTACAACGGTGCAGGGGTACCCCCATATCGATAGGCCATGTGACAATAAGGGGCTCCCGCCGAGAAACAGAGTTCGCCCTTCCACAACACGGTAAGTTATCAGCGGGTCGTTGATTTGCGACGATGATAAACGTGAGTTGCCCAATAACCTTCAATGACGAGCACGGAGGTCTTTTCGTACTATCAGTCACGGGCACACATTTTATACTTCGCGATGGAGCCCACCGCTAGCAGCATTCGGCCCTACGACATGGCACTATTCACCCGTCGATGCCCTCTACGGGCTCAGCTCAAGTTCTTGCCTGGTGATTGGAGCTGTCTTGCTTTTGGCTTGTGCTGCTTTGAGCTGCCGAAAACTACAGTCGCCTTCAAGGAAAACGCCAATATGTACGGTCCACGCTCACTTACATTTACGAGAATATGTTGTATCTGTCATACACACCTATCTTGTGTCCGCTACTATGACGGAGTCTCATCAAGTCCAGCCTTATACATGGATATACCTTCACATAGCTTTACAATGTTTATATAAAGCAGTTACGAAGGTGAACCAAAGCAAGGCCAATGGAAAATCAAGGAATATCAAGGAATGAAGCCAGCAGTGATGGCCTTTGCCGTATTCCAGCGCATGGATGCGCCCTCGCCTACCAGACAGTTTGTACGGCGGTGACAATGGATCCTGAGCGCTTTATAGATAGTAACTTGGGAGTTCGGATACTCCGCAACAGTTGACAGCTGCTTTTAGGTGTGGTGACGGCAGAGACCCGAACTATCATCTTCGTCATCATCGACGACCTGTACAACCGAACGATGGCTTCGGCCGTGACATATACACATTCTTCGCGTACGTGTTACCACCATGTCTTGCTTACCAAGTCGTCGCTGTCCTAGTCATTCTCCCTGGCACGCGCATGCTGCGTATCGCCCTGTGGCCGCTCATCGTCTTCCTGGCGGTTCGTGTTGAGATGTTCGTCGACTTTTCATGTGGAAATCCTCAATGGTCGTTTTTGAATGTCGGCTGTGTGGTATTTATGTCCCACATTCTCCGACCCCTTCAAGTACTCTGATCACCGGTTTGCTATTTGTCTTTGAAATTGATATTCTATCCTGAGTAGTTGATCATGTTTTGCATTGTCATCCGCACACTCGATTGGGTGTTCGTGAACGGCCCACTCAAGCGACCCATGAGACCTACCTCCTCCTTCCTCGTCGATGCGATCGACCTCACGGTCAATTTTCGTGGCGTTGGCTGGAACTGGTCCAAGGGGATCCGCTTTCCCCCCGACACGCGCCCTACCTCTCGCCTACACTTCGCAATATACGTCTTTCTCTCCGCCCTCTTCCATAGTTTCATATGCGGCGTATTCCACATCGCCGTACATGCGTTTTCCCCGGAAACACTCACCGTCTTGAGCGGAGGCACGATCTTTGACGACACACTTCCCCCCCTGATCTGATACGCCCGATCCAGTATCATATCCATCGTCGCTGCATCCGTTGTCTGTGCGGGCATGCAAACGCGCTACGACATCGGTACATTCATTGGTGTCGCGGTGTTCCAACAAGACCCCGCACAATGGCCCCCCCTATTCGACGCACCGTGGAAAGCGACCTCGTTGTATGATTTTTGGGGTTACAGATGGCATCAGCTTGTGAGACGAACACTCATCGTGCTCGGAGGGTGGCCATTAGGGTTCGTATTCGGACGGGTCGGATACGTGGTGGGCTCGTTCCTAGCGTCGGGGGTACTTCACAACGTTGTACTGGCCACGCTCAATTGTGGCGTTGAGTGGTGGACCATGCTTCTCTCGTTCGGAATGATGGCTCTTGGTATCATCATCGAGCATACGTTCACGCAGATGACAGGTAGGAAGGTGGGTGGGTGGATTGGGAGAGTGTGGACGATGGCTTGGTTGTTGGTATGGGGGAGCATGATAATGGACGGGTTTGCAAGAGCAGGTCTGTTTGCCTGTTGGCGCCCATTTATTACTGCAGCCGCGGCAAAGTGGACCGTGGAGCACTACGTTACAGCGTTGGATAGGTGGCTGAGGGCGTGTGCATCGTAGTGCGGCCTTGGTCGAACATGGTAAGACATTCACTTGGTTTTGAAACATGCTATTAAACACGAAAGGATGAAAGTTCCCAATATTCCTCACCGTCAATCATTATGTCTCTCGTTCGGTATGAGAACTTGAGCACAGTGCAGAGCAAATTGCTCAGATGGATGGTCGTAAAGCAATGTTCTCTTTTGCAAGATCATGTTCTACTATTTTGTGCAAACTATCGAGTGAGTTGGCCGCTAACTGCTACCAAGGACAGTCGGAGTTTGCCCCGCCTTTCCATTATACCGGGGCTCATTTCCATGACACCACGTCCCGAATTTGTCAATCGGCACGAATAGGGGTCAAGTCTCTCCTTAACCTCTCGCGCACCCTACTACAGCGGCACGACGGCTGTTCTTCCGGAGCCACTGACACTTCCTTATGATGTTGATAGAAGTACCACCTGGGTATATTCTCCGCAGTCGCGTGTGTAACTTGCAGGGCAAGCACCAAGACAGACCTATCCAACAGCACGCCGCAAGAGTGATTTCTTTCATCGTGTCCACTGCTTGAGCTCGGCGCAAATACGTCAGGGTATGATTGGTACAGATACTTACCTTCTTCACGGGTTCCGCAAGGTACCTTGCTCTCTACATCCATTATGACGTATTGACTGAAACGTTGTAACCCAGATGACAGCAGCCCAGTTCACCTCATCACATGGTTATCAAGCCGGTGCGTATTGTGTGCGTGGCTGCCATCTGCAATATGCGCATGGTGAAAACACAACACACCAACTACATATTAGCACGTAGACCACTCACTCTTGCCTTGCCAGAACAGTATAAGCGCTGCGGGCCAACGACGTGCCTTGACTGCGGTAACTGCTCGGCCCAAATATGTTGCATCAGTATAATCGGCATATACCTGAAGTGGGGCCTCGGAGTCCGACTTGATTTGAACGAAATCCTCGAGACACTAGTACTGGGCGGCGAGCCGGCCTGTGGTTAGTAGTGTGTACCCGTCCATCCTCATCGAACGGGTTCGAATTGAACCTACGCAGGGATGCCTACAGAGTCCAAATTTGTGCGTTCCACTGCTGGATCGGTTCTTCAGAAGTAGCGATCTCACGCCTTTCTCAGCGTCGATACTCAATATTCAATGGTGGCATTCAACGTTTGTCACAATATCCGAGTAGACCGCCAGATTCCGACAGAACCAAGGCAACCTCCTGCGTCGGCCAACCATGTCCGGATACTTTACCAGCAATATATATGTAAGAATAAACGCCCAGCTCAAGCTGAGTTGAACTTCTCAGGGTATCCTGCGCAGTCGCCGAAGCATATTGGTATCCGGAGACTTCTGCAGGGCACTGCCTTAAATTTTATCACGTCAAGTCGTTTTGATTCGGGCGGCACACCCATGCGTATGAATCGGTATTCCATGCTCGACCAGGTTGTTCTTGAAAATCTGGGCTGGGATTGGGTGGGTCCCCTTTTTGGTCCTTGTTGCCGGCTTCCATGCAGGTACACGGTAATGAAGTGGGTTTTGTATAATTGGATTTTTCGATGCGCAGACTCAAGTGCTTGCTTTGGACAGTTTTTCCCCGGTACATCGTTTCTCCTTCAATAGATGTTGTGTCTTTTGTGTTGGCCGCAGCACATATCACCTGTCATATCCTCACTCGGTGGTTGACTACCGTATCAACCTCCGGATCGTGGACTGAGAAGGTAAGAACGTCTGATGGAATGATTTGCATACCCCAGTGCGGATACCATAGGGCCTGTATTGCACCCGTCCCCGAGATGTTACATCGCAACCGCAGCACACTTGTCTGCGCGGAGGGAAACCTCTATTGGAAGGATCGAGACTCAGAAAATGTATAAAAGGCTGCCCCCCATAGCCAAAGAGTTCCCCAATCCGCATCTCCAGCCCAACAATCTCACTTCTGTCCTTAAAGCCTTCTCTCAGTTCTTACACAACCATGTTCGCCAAAACATTCTTCTCCGCCGTCGCTGCATCGGTCCTCTTTGTGGCTTCTGCGTCTGCCATCTGTCCTGGGTACAAGTTCGGTATCGCTCAGGCTGGCGGCCAAATGAACGGCAACAACGGCGTTTGTAAGTGTTAACAGCATCAAGCTGC
This sequence comes from Pisolithus tinctorius, assembly GCA_024663395.1. Taxonomy (NCBI): domain Eukaryota; kingdom Fungi; phylum Basidiomycota; class Agaricomycetes; order Boletales; family Pisolithaceae; genus Pisolithus; species Pisolithus tinctorius. Next base: position 3,109,954 of record JANFAH010000005.1, on the reverse strand, counting down.
ACGCGTGCTCACTGGCAGACCATGATTCCAGGGCAGGTGTACGATAACTCTTGCAACGTCGTTCACCAGGCGACTGGCCAGATGCCGTGCGGTGGTGGCGTGTTCGACTGCAACTCTGCCCAGACCACCTTCACTGGCTTGCACCTCAATGGCGCCAAGTAAGCGTTGGCCTTTTCAATTGAACGTATTTGAAATGCTAATGCACTTGACAGCTATGCTTGCAACCCCGACACTAACGCTGATTCTTGCAATGGCCAAGCTATTCAAGTCTGTGTAAGTTGGGAACTATTTTTTTCTGCCTCACCACAAGTTGAAACAAATGCTTTGTAGTGCCACTGAACGGCAATTAACGGTGCGGTGGCCTTCGAATCTGAGACTGTAGAATGTCTGAGCAGCCCGTATTTACACGAGCATGGACGTGTAGTAATATTTCTAGTCGGAATTTTCAGTGGCGTCTTGTTTACCTAAATCTGCACTCCACTTTTTAATAACCACCTCGAAGTGTTGCGGAAGATCTGCGAACCAGTCGTATTTTTGGCGAGCAACGACGAGTGTGATAGCTTGTACCACAATGGTACGACGTTACTGAATGCGCCCGTGGCATGGGCTAGCCGTCTCTCGGGTGTCGACACCAGCCTACACCTTAATGGCGTTAAGTACGTGTGCTAAGTACGTTGGTCTTTCTCAATTGGTTGCGTTTGAAATGTTAATGCACTTGGTAGCTACGCTTGGGAACCCGACACCAACCCTGATTCTTGCAATGGCCAAGTTATTCGGAAACTATCTTCTCCCTTTCCACAAGTTATAACAAATGCTTTGTAGTGGCACACCGGCAATTAACCGTGTAAAAGCGCTCCAATCGTAGACTGCGTGGTACTTAGTCGCACGATGTAGATAGCCTTCTCCGTAGCGTACCAAGTGGAGGCTAAATTCGATGGACAATGGACAATACTAGTACTGCTGTGTGCGATCATTGTGCGTTGGACAACGGTGCAGGGGTGCCCCATATCGATAAGCCATGCGACAAGGAAGTGCTCCAGCCGTGAAACAGAGTTCGTCCTTGCACAACACAGTAAGTTGTCAGCGGGCCGTTGATTTCGCGACGATGATACACGTTAGTTGCCCAGTAACCTCGAGCGACGAGCATGGGGGGTCTCTGTACCATCAGTCACGGGTACACATTTTATCTTTCTTGACGGAGATCACTGTTAGCAGTATCCAGCCCTGCCACATGGGACTAGTGACCGGTCGATGCCCGCTACGGGCTCAGCTCAAGTTCTTGCCTGGTGATTGGAGTTGTCTTGCTTTTTGGCTTGTGCTGCTTTGAGCTGCCGAAAATTACACGGTCGCCTTCAAGGAAACGCAAGTATGTACCTGAGTAAACGCTCACTTACATTTACGAGGAGATTTTGTATCTGTCATACATACCTGTCTTGTGTCCGCTACTATGACGGAGTCCAACTGCTGCCGTATTCCAGCGCATGGATGCGCCCTCGCCTACCGGACAGTTTGCGCGGCTATGACGATGGATCATCCCTGAGCAGTTTATAGTAACTCAGTGGAAGTTCGGATACTGATCTGCAACAGTTGAAAGCTGCTTTTAGGTTTTGGTGACGGCAGGGACCCGACTATCACCGTCTCATCATCATCGACGACCTGGGCAACCGAACGATGGCTTTCGCCGTACCCTCGACACTCCTCGAGGCGCCTTGGACCGACATTCTACGTGTCCCGCCCACATCAGCGAGAGTGCCATTCGACATATACGCATTCTTCGCGTATGTCTTGCCACTATGTCTTTTTTACCAACTTGTTGCTGTCCTAGTCATTCTCCCTGGCACACGCATGCTACGTATCGCCCTGTGGCCGCTCATCGTCTTTCTTGCGCTTCGTGTTGCGATGTTCGTCGATTTTTCACGTGGAAATCCTCAATGGTCGTGTTTGAATGTTGGCTGTATGGTATTTGTGTCTCATTCTCCGACCCCTTCAAGTACTCTGATCACCATTTTGCTGCTCGTCTTTGTAATTGATATTCTATCCTGAGTAGATGGTCGTGTTTTGCATTGTCATCCGCACACTCGATTGGGCGTTTGTGAATGGCCCACTCAAGCGACCCGTCAGACCTGCCGCCTCCTTCGTCGTCGATGCGATCGACCTTACGGTCAATGTTCGTGGCGTCGGGTGGAACTGGTCCAAGGGCATCCGCTTTCCCCCCGATACGCGCCCTACCTCTCGCCTACGCTTCGCAATATACACTCTCCTCTCCGCTCTCTATCATAGTTTCATATGCGGGGTACTCCACATCGCCGTACAAGCATTTTCCCCAGAAACACTCACCGTCTTGAGCGGAGGCACAATCTTTGACGACACACTTCCTCCCCTGATCCGATACGCCCGATCCAGTATCATATCCACCGTCGCTGCATTCGTTATCTATGCGGACATTCAAGGGCGCTACGACATGGGTACATTCATTGGTGTCACGGTACTCCAACAAGACCCCGCACAATGGCCCCCCCTATTCGACGCACCGTGGAAAGCGACCTCGCTGCATGATTTTTGGGGTTACAGATGGCATCAGCTTGTGAGGCGAACATTTATCGTGCTCGGAGGGCGGCCTTTAGGGTTCGTATTCGGACGTGTCGGATACGTGGCAGGATCGTTCCTAGCGTCGGGGGTACTTCACCACCTTGTATTAGCCACGCTCAATCAGAGCGTTAACTGGTGGACCATGCTTTTCTCATTCGGAATGATGGCTCTTGGTATCATCGTCGAGCATACGTTCACGCAGATGACGGGTAGGAAAGTGGGTGGGTGGATTGGGAGAGTGTGGACGATGGCCTGGTTGTTAGTATGGGGGAATATGATAGTGGACGGGTTTGCAAGAGCAGGTCTGTTTGCGTCTTGGGACCCCTTTATTACTGCAGCCCCGGCAAGGTGGATCGTGGAGTACTATGTTACAGCGTTGGATAGGTGGCTGAGGGCGTGTGCATCGTAGTGCCGCCTGTGTAGGACATGGTACGACATCCGCTTGGTTTCGAAACATGCTAATAGACACGAAAAGATGATCGTTCCCAATATCCCCTACCATCAATCGGAACGTCTCTCGTTTGGTATGAAAACTTGAGCACAGTGCGGAACGAATTGCTCAGATGGATGGCCGTAAGCAAGGTTCTCTCATGCAAGATCGCGTTCTACTATTTTGTGCAAACTATCGAGTGAGTTGGCCGCTAACCGCCACCAAGAATAATCGAGGTTTGCCCCGCCCTTCCATTATACTGGGCCTCATCTCCATGACATCATGTCTAAATCTCCTAATTTGAAGGAATAGGGGTCAAGTCTTTCTTCTCTAACCTCTCGCCCACACTACTACACCTGTTCCTCCAGAGCAACTGACGCTTCTTTATGATGCTGATAAAAGGACCGCCGGGCTATATTCTCTGCAGTGCCACTTTAGTCGCGCGCGTAACTTGCCGGACAAGCACCAAGGCAGACCTCACCAACAGTACGCCGCAAAATTGACTTCTTTCATCGTGCCAACTGCTTGAGCTCGACATAAATGTGTCAGGGTATGATTTGTACATATACCCACCTTCTTCTTCACGGGTTCCACAAGGTATTTTGTTCTCTGCATCCATTATGATGTATTGAGTGAAAAGTTGTGACCCAGATGATGGCAACTCAATTCATGTCATTACATGGTTGTCAAATTAATGCATATTCCGCACGTGGCTGTCTGCAATATGCGCACGGTCAAAACACAACATACTAACTACACATTAACATGTAGACCACTCACTCTTGCATTGCCAGAACGGTATAAGCGCTGCGGGCCAACGACGTGCCTTGACTGCAGTAACTGCTCGGCCCAAATACGTTGAATCAGTACAATCGGCATATACCTGAAGTAGGGCCTCGGAGTCCGACTCGATTTGGACCAAATCATCAAGACACTAGTACCGGGCAACGTGCCGGCCTGTGGATAGTAGCGTGTACTGGTTCATCCCCATTGAACGGGTTTGATGCCAGAGATGTTTGCAGAGCCTAAATTCGTGCGTTTCACTGCCAGACTGGTTCTTCACCAGTAGCAATCTCATTCCTTGCTCAGCATTGATCCTCAGCGATGGCATTTGACGTTTGTCACAATATGTGACTAGACCGCACTGGTAACAGAGACTCTGACAGAACCAAGGCAACCTCCTGCGTCAGCCAACGGTGTCCGGATGACTCTACCAGCAAATGAACATGTAAGAAAAAACGCCCGACTCAAGCTGAGTTGAACTTCTCAGGGTATCCTGCGCAGTCGCCGGAGCATATTGGTATCCGGGGACTTCTGCAGGGAACAGCCTTAAATTTTTATCATGTCGAGTCGTTTTTCAATAGTAATCGATTCGGATGGCACGCTCGTGCGTGTGACACGGTATTACATGCTCGACTAGGTTGTTCTTGAAAATCTGGGCCTGGATTGGGTGGGTCCCCTTTTTGGCCCTTGTTGGCGGCTTCCATCCAGGTACACGGTAATGAAGTATGGTTTGTATATTTGGACTTTTCGATGCGCAGACTCAAGTGCCTGCTTCGTACAGTTTTTCCCCGGTACATCGTTTCTCCTGCAATAGATGCTGTGTCCTTTGTGTTGGCCGCAGCACATATCACCTGCCACATCCCCACTCGGTGGTTGACTACCGTATTAACCTCCGGATCGTGGGCTGAGAAGGTAAGAATGTCTGATGGAATGATTTGCATACCCCAGTGCGGATATCATAGGGCCTGTATTGCACCCGTCCCCGAGATGTTACATCGTAACCGCAGCACACTTGTTTCCGCGGAAGGGATACCTCGATTGGAAGGATCGCGATTCAGAAAATGTATAAAAGGCTGCTCCCCATAGCCAAAGAGATCCCAATCCACATCTCCAGCCCAACAACCTTACCTCCATCTTTAAAGCCGTCTCTCAGTTCTTAAACTACAATGTTCTCCAAAACGTTCTTCTCGGTCGTCGCTGCATCGGTCCTCTTTGCGGCTTCTGCGTCTGCCATCTGTCCTGGGTACAAGTTCGGTATCGCTCAGGCTGGCGGCCAAACGAACGGCAACAATGGCGTTTGTAAGTGTTAACAGCTTCGAACTGCACACGTGTTCACTGGCAGACCATGACTCCAGGGCAGGTGTACGATAACTCTTGCAACGTCGTTCACCAGGCGACTGGGCAGATGCCATGCAATGATGGCGTGTTTGACTGCAACTCTGCCCAGACCACGTTCACTGGCTTACAACTCAACGGCGTCAAGTAAGTGTTGGCCATTTTCATTTGAACGTATTTGAAATGTTAATGCACTTGACAGCTATGCTTGCAGCCCCGACACTAACGCTGATTCTTGCAATGGCCAAGCTATTCAAGTCTGTGTAAGTTGGGAGCCTTTTTTTTCACCTCACCACAAGTTAAAACAAACGCTTTGTAGTGCCACTGAACGGCAACTAACCATGCAATGGCCTTCGAATCTTAGACTGTAGAATGTCTGGGCACCCCGTATTTACACGAGCTGGACGACTTTCCCTGCAGTGTGCCAAGGAGGCTAAAAGCAATGGACATTAGTAGTATTTCTCGTCAGATTTTTCAGTGGTGTCTTGTTTACTTAAAACTACACTCCACTTTTTAATAACCACCTCGAAGTGTTGCGAAAGATCTGCGAGCCAGTTGAATTTTTGGCGAGCAACGACATGTGTGATAGCTTGTACCACAATGGTACGACGTTACTGAACGTGCTAGTCGTTGCGGCACTTTGGCTCTGGCAAAGATAGTCATATGTTCGTCTGAATATCAGTGTCGCCCCATTGGGTTGATCTCTCTACTTGGTACGTGTAGAGAGGTCCACTCCTTCTCCCTATGAGGAATAGGCCATAAGGCAAGAAAATGTGTTCACTATGAAACCGAAACTTCGATATTCCATCCAGGCCGTAACAGTCAACAGGTCATTTCGCGAGATGATAAACAGATGTCGCCCACCTCCCGTGTCACGAGATAGGTATCTCTTAGGCATCGACAAGGTGTGCATTGGGACATAAATTAATGGGAGATTATATGTCAGACCACACCAGATGTTATGCAGCTTACCGGCTTCGAGGTCCCTGAATAGAACACGGCTAGTTGAAAAACCCTACTTGAGCGCAACAGCTTCCTCTTCCCGCACACGATGGACAAATGCAAGAGAACGCCCGGAGACACCTTTCTCAAGTTCCATCTCGGATAGATAAGTACAGTGAGTACTGACCGAGTGCACAGAGGTACTTTCATGATTACATTTACTTTTGGTAGCAATACACTCCCATGGGAATTGCAGGGGGACGGGTGGCAGCGGGGCAGAGACGACACCAACAACTCGGTGTGGGCTAGGATGATCATGATATGGACGTATTGCGGCTGAGGTTGTAGCTACCGCTATGTCATCATCACACCCGGGCTGCTACGACTCTTATCAACGAGGTGTCCATGGCAGGTGAAACGGTGTGCAGGGAAGCTGTTGGGGAGTACTTGACCTGTATCAAAAGATGTAAATATAAACTGCAGTGAAGAACACCATAGTTATCATTGCGGGAACAATTTGCTGCTCTCCAGCACAATACGATATCCTCACTCATTTGGACTTCGACTTGAGAAAGGTACTCTTGCATGAGCAAATGGGATTGCGTCATCCATGAGACGGAAATTTTTGAGCATGAGAACGGAAAAGTGAATGTTGGGTGTCTTGTCATGGTGCCCTGAAATCGAATCGGGGGTGTCCAAATCTGAAGGAATTAGGGCACTAGCTGTTCTGGTTCACGAGGTATTTCATTTCTGAGATGCGTGCTGCAGAACAAGGAGGTGGCAGCAATTTCGGGGTTTTTCTCTGTCGACAAACGTTTCCCGAAACCGCTGTAAGTTGTGGTGACGGCAGAGACCCGAACTATCACCGTTTCATCTTCATCATCGACGACCTGGACATCCGAACGATGGCTTTGGCCGTGCCCTCGACACTCCTCGAGGCGCTTTGGACCGACATTCTACGTGTCCCGCCCACATCAGCGAGAGTGCCATTCGACATATACACGTTCTTCGCGTATGTCTTACCACCATGTCTTTTTTACCAAATCGTCGCTGTCCTGGTCATTCTCCCTGGCACACGCATGCTGCGTATCGCCCTGTGGCCGCTCATCGTCTTTCTTGCGCTTCGCGTTGTGATGTTCGTCGACTTTTCATGTGGAAATCCTCAATGGTCGTATTTGAATGTCGGCTGTGTGGTAATTGTGTCTCATTCTCTGGCCCCTTCAAGTACTCTGATCACCAGTTTGCTGCTCGTCTTTGGAATTGATATTCTATCCTGGGTAGATGGTCATGTTTTGCGTTGTCGTCCGCACACTCGATTGGGCGTTCGTGAATGGCCCACTCAAGCGACCCGTCAGACCTGCCCCCTCGTTCGTCGTCGATGCGATCGACCTCACGGTCAACGTTCGTGGCGTCGGCTGGAACTGGTCCAAGGGCATCCGCTTTCCCCCCGACACGCGCCCTTCCTCTCGCCTACGCTTCGCAGTATACACTCTCCTCTCCGCTCTCTATCACAGTTTCATATGCGGCATACTCCACATCGCCGTGCAAGCATTTTCCCCAGAAACCCTCACCGTCTTGAGCGGAGGCACGATCTTTGACGACACACTTCCCCCCCTGATCCGATATGCCCGATCCAGTATCATATCTATCGTCGCTGCATTTCTTTTCTATGCAGACATACAAACGCACTACGACATCGGTACATTCATTGGTGTCGCGGTATTCCAACAAGACCCCGCGCAATGGCCCCCTCTATTCGACGCACCGTGGAAAGCGACCTCGCTGCATGAGTTTTGGGGTTACAGATGGCATCAGCTTGTGAGACGAACATTCATCGTGCTCGGAGGGCGGCCTCTAGGATTTGTATTCGGACGGGTCGGATACGTGACAGGATCATTCCTAGCGTCGGGGGTACTTCACAATGTCATGTTAGCCACGCTCAGTCAGAGTGCCGAATGGTGGACCATGCTCCTCTCATTCGGAATGATGGCTCTTGGTATCATCGTCGAGCGTATGTTCATGCAGATGACAGGCAGGAGAGTGGGTGGGTGGATTGGGAGAGTGTGGACGATGGCCTGGTTGTTAGTATGGGGGAATTCGATAGTGGACGGGTTTGCAAGAGCGGGTCTGTTTGCGTGTTGGGACCCATTTATTACTGCAGCCCCGGCAAAGTGGATCGTGGACCACTATGTTACAGCGTTGGATAGGTGGCTGAGGGCGCGTGCATCGTAGTGCGACCTTTCATGGCGGATATGGTACGACACTCGCTTGGTTTTGAAACGTGCTAATAGACGCGAAAGGATGATTGTTTCTAATATTCCCCACCGTCAAACGTTACATCTCACGTCCGAGATGGGAACTCAAGCACAGGGCAGAACGAATTGTTCAGATGGATGGTCGTAGAGCAGTGTTCTCCTATGCAAGATCATGCTCTACTATTTTGTGCAAACACAGGGGTCCTGTTGCAAGAGCTGATTATGGGGTGAGTTGGCCGCTAACTGCCACTTAGGATGATCCGGTCTCCCCTTTATACCGGGGCTCATTTTCATGACATCATGACCCGAATGTGTAAATCTCCTGATTTGAAGGAATAGGGGTCAAGTCTTTCTTCTCTAACCTCTTGCCAACCCTATTACAGTGGCACGATGACTGTTCCTGCAGAGAAACTGACGCTTCCTTATGATGCTGATAGAGGGACCGCCGTGTATAATTCTCTGCAATGCCACTTTAGTCGCGCCTGTAACTTGCCGGACCACCGCTAAGGCAGACCTCTCCAACAGTACGCCGCAAGAGCGACTTCTTTTATCTTGTTCACTGCTTGAGCTCGACGCAAATTGGTCAAAGTATGATTGGTATGTATACCTACCTTCCTGTTCACAGGTTCCGTAAGGTATCTTGTACTCTGCATCCATTATGATGTGTTGATTGAAAAGTTGTGACCCAGATGATGGCAGCCCAGTTCATGTCATTACATGGTTGTCAAACTAATGCATATTCCGCACGTAACTTTCTGCAATATGCGCACGATCAAACACAACATACCGACTACATATCCACTCACTCTTGCATTGCCAGAACGGTATAAGCGATGCGGGCCAACGACGTACCTTGACTGCGGTAACTACTCAGCCCAAATATGTTGAATCAGTACAATCGGCATATACCTGCAGTCACTGGGGCCTCGGAGTCCGACTTAATTTGAACCAAATCCTCAAGACACTAGTGCCGGCCAGCGTGCCGGCCTGTGGTTAGTAGTCTGTTCTGGTTCATCCTCATCGAACGGGTTCGAGTTCAACCTATGCAGGGATGCCTACAGAGTCCGAATTTGTGCGTTCCACTGCCAGAGCGGTTCTTCACCAGTAACGATTTCATGCCTTTCTCAGCATTGATACTCAGTGGTGGGATTCAATTTGTGGCAATATCCGAGTAGGCCGCCAGATTCTGACAAAACCAAGGCAACCTCCTGCGTCAGCCAACGGTGTCCGGATGGCTCTACCAGCAAATAAATATATAAGAAACAACGCCCGACTCAAGCTGAGTTGAACTTCTCAGGGTATCCTGCGCAGTCACCGGAGCATATTGGCATCCGGTGACTTCTGCAGGGAACAGCCTTAAATTTTATCGTGTCGAGTCGTTTTACAATAGTAATCAATTGGAACGGCACGCCCGTGCGTATGAAACAGTATTCCATGCTCCACCAGGTTGTTCTTGACAATCTGGGCCTGGATTGGGTGGGTCCCCTTTTTTGGTCCTTGATGGCGGCTTCCATCCAGATACACGGTAATGAAGTAAGTTTTGTATATTTGGATTTTTCGATGCGCAGACTTAAGTGCCTGCTTCGGACAGTTTCCCCCCGGCACATCGTTTCTCCTGCAATAGATGTTGTGTCTTCTGTGTTGGCCGCAGCACATATCATCTGTCATATCCCCACGCCGTGGTCGACTACGTATCAACCTCTGGATCATGGGCTGAGAAGGTAAGAACGTCTGATGGAATAGTGAATATGACAGGGGCCGGTCGCATCGAGGGCTGCCTTGCACCCGTCCCCGAGATGTTGCATTGCAACCGCAGTACACTTGTCTCCGCGGAACGCATACCTCGATTGGAAGGATCGAGACTCAGAAAATGTATAAAAGGCTGCCCCCCATAGCCAAAGAGTTCCCCAATCCACATCTCCAGCCCAACAATCTCACCTCTATCTTTAAAGCCGTCTCTCAGTTCTTAAACTACAATGTTCACCAAAACATTCTTCTCCGCCGTCGCTGCATCGGTCCTCTTTGCGGCTTCTGCGTCTGCCATCTGTCCCGGGTACAAGTTCGGTATCGCTCAGGCTGGCGGCCAAATGAACGGCAACAACGGCGTTTGTAAGTGTTAACAGCATCAAGCTGCACGCGTGCTCACTGGCAGACCATGATTCCAGGGCAGGTGTACGATAACTCTTGCAACGTCGTTCACCAGGCGACTGGGCAGATGCCGTGCGGTGGTGGCGTGTTCGACTGCAACTCTGCCAAGACCACCTTCACCGGCTTACATCTCAATAATGTCGAGTAAGTTTTGGCCTTTTTCATTCGAACGAATTCGAAATGTTAACGCACTTGACAGCTATGCTTGCAGCCCCGACAGTAACGCTGATTCTTGCAATGGCCAAGCTATTCAAGTCTGTGTAAGTCGGGAGCTATTTTATTCGCCTTGCCACAAGTTAAAACAAATGCTTTGTAGTGCCACTGAACGACAATTAACCATGCGATGGCCTTCGAATCTGAGACTGTAGAATGTCCGAGCAGCCCGTATTTACGCGAGCGGACAACTTTCCCTGCAGTGTGTCAAGGAGGCTAGGAGCAATGGACGTTAGTAGTATCTCTAGTCAGATTCTTCAGTGGCGTCTCGTTTACCTAGAACCGTACTCCACTTTTTAATAACCACCTCGAAGTGTTGCGAAAGATCTGCGAACCAATCGTATTTTTGGCGAGCAACGACGTGTGTGCCAGCTTGCACCACGATAGTACGACGTTACTGACCGCGCTAGACGTTCCGGCACTTCGGCCCCGACAAACAATGAATCATACACTAGTGTGTTCGTCTGGAGATCAGGTCAACCCCTTAGGTTGATCTCTCTACTTGGTACATCTAGAGAGGTTCACTCTTTTGGGCTATGAGGAATCAGGATAGGCGATGCGACAAGAAACTGTTCTCGCTATGAAGCACAGACTTCGATGTTCCTTCCCTGCCGTAGCAGCCAACAGGTCGATTCGCGACGGTGATAAACGGAAGTTGCCTACTAACCGTACCATGGGAAAGTTGTCTCTCAGGCGTCGACGAGGCGCCCATTGGGACATAAATTATTGATAGATCGTATGCCGGACCAAATCAGATATCATGCAGCTTACCGACTTCAAGGAGCATGGCCAGTTAATCCTACTTGAGCCCAAGAGCTTGTCCCGCACGTGGTGGGCAAACGCAAGAGGACGCCCGTCGCGGGACGAAGCAGGTGTGCTCGCACCACCTGGAAAAGCATGGACATGGACCACCTCAAGGCCACTCATCAAAATACCCCTGTGTACATCTGACCACCATCAACGGAGGGCAAAATGCATACCTTTGAAATACTCGAACGTGCCTCCCAAATTCCTTGCATTGCCCTCATAGACGACGATGTTACCTGCTACCCAAATATTTTTCATGACAAATTTGCTGTTCGACATAAATAGCCCAGTTTTTACCACCTGAAGGGGAGGTCTCTGGAAACGAGACGCTTGCCTGCATCAACTTCAACAGGATGTTCTTTACCGCCTAGGCTGGGAGCAAGGTATTCCAATCCTTCCCTGGCACCTAAAGAACGCGATGACAAGTATGCCGAAACATACTGAATCAGTGTAGTTGGCTTATATCTGAAGCGGGGTCTCGAAGACCTCACGACACTGTGCAGCGTGTCGGCCTGTGGCTAGTAGCATGTACTAGTTCATCCTCATCGAACGGGTTCGAATTGAACCTACTGCCAGAAATGTCTACAAAGTCCAAATTTGTGCGTTTCATCGCCAAGTTGGTTCTTCACCGCTACCAATCTCACACCCTGCTTAGTAGTGGCATTCGACGTTTATCGTAATATATGAGTAGACCGCCTTGGTAACCGAGACTCTGACACAACGCAGAAAGCCTCCATTGAGGCTTCCTGCGTCGGCCAACCATGTCCGGATGACAGTACTGGCGTTTCTACCAGCAAAAAATATGCAAAAAAAAGGAATCCCGCGCAGTCGCGGCAGCGCATTGGCATCAGTAAACTCTTCTGCAGGAAATCGCCCTAATTTTCACCACGTTGAGTCGTTTTCAAATTATACAGTCATCGAGTTCAAACTTGACCAGGCTGTTCTTGAAAATCTGGGCTTGGTTTGGGTACGTACCATTTTTTTTGTTCTCGTTCACGGCTTCTGTCCAGGCGCACGGTAATGAAGTATGTTTCGGATATTTGGATTTTTCAGTGCGCAGTCTGCTTCGGAGAGTTTTTCCCCGGTATATCATTTCTCCTGCAATAGATGTTGTGTCTTCTATGTTGGCCGCAGCACATATCACCTGTCATATCCCCACGCCGTCGTTGACTACCGTATCAACCTCCGGATCATGAGCGGAGAAGGTAAGAACCTCTGATGGAATGATTTGCATACCCCAGTATGGATGTGACAGGGGCCGGTCGCATTGACGGCCTGTATTACACTCGTCTCCGAGACGCTGCATTGCGACCGCAGCACATACGTCTCCGTGGAACGCATACCTCGATTGGAAGGATCGAGACTCAGAAAATGTATAAAAGGCTGCCCCCCATGGCCAAAGAGTTCCCCAATCCACATCTCCAGCCCAACAATCTCACCTCTATCTTTAAAGCCGTCTCTCAGTTCTTAAACTACAATGTTCGCCAAAACATTCTTCTCGGTCGTCGCTGCATCGGTCCTCTTTGCGGCTTCTGCGTCTGCCATCTGTCCCGGGTACAAGTTCGGTATCGCTCAGGCTGGCGGCCAAACGAACGGCAACAACGGCGTTTGTAAGTGTTAACAGCATCAAGCTGCACACGTGCTCACTGGCAGACCATGATTCCAGGGCAGGTGTACGATAACTCTTGCAACGTCGTTCACCAAGCGACCGGGCAGATGCCGTGCGGTGGTGGCGTGTTCGACTGCAACTCTGCCCAGACCACGTTCACCGGCTTACACCTCAATAATGTCAAGTACGTGTTAGCCTTTTTCAATTGAATGTATTTGAAATGTTAATGCACTTGACAGCTATGCTTGCAGCCCCGACACTAACGCTGATTCTTGCAATGGCCAAGCTATTCAAGTCTGTGTAAGTTGGGAGCTATTTTTTTCGTCTCACCACAAGTTATAACAAATGCTTTGTAGTGCCACTGAACGACAGTTAACCGTGCGACAGCCTTCGAATCCGAGACTGTAGAATGTCTGAGCAGCCCGTATTTACACGAGCCGGACAATTTTCCCTGCAGTGTGTCAAGGAGGCTAGGAGCAATGGACGTTAGTAGTATCTCTAATCGGATTTTTCAGTGGTGTCTCGTTTACTTAGAACTGCACTCCACTTTTTAATAACCACCTCGAAGTGCTGTGAAAGATCTGTGAGCCAATCGTATTTTTGGCGAGCAACGACGTGTGTGATAGCTTATACCACAATGGCACGACGTTACTCAATGCGCTAGACATCGCGGCACTTCGGCCCCGGCAAAGATTGAATTATACGCTAGTGTGTTCGTCTGAAGATCAGTGTCAACCTATTAGGTTGACCTCTCTACTTGGTAGACCTTTTGCCCCATGAGGATTGGCCACGCGACAAGAGAATGTTCCCGCTATGAAGCAGAGACTTCGAGGTTCCGTCCATGCCGTAGCAGCCGACAGGTCCTTTTGCGAGATGATAAACGGAAGTCGCCCATTGGGACATAAATTATTGACAGACCGTATGTCAGACTAAACTAGAAATCATGTAGCGTACCGGTTGCGAGGACCCTACTTGAGCGCCAGTGCTAAAGGGATCTGACACCTGGTTATATGTCTTGTGTGTAACTCGTCGGGCTGGAAGAAAAGTCTGAGCACGTCACCATGCTGTTTGGCTCAGAAAGGCCGACCGGATATTCTTCCCTTCCTCGGAAAGCCGCCTCAACCCGCTGAACTTTGAGGAGGGATGTCATCTTCGTGCTCCTTAAGTGCAATGGCTTCGGGTGTCATGACAGTGGGTGAGCACATCCATCTTTGTACAACCACCCCCAGACCAAGACACCACCCAGATATTGTCCACACTCAAGCCCGCATCAGTCCTGAGCGTCACCTTCCTACGAAAATCTCGGGTCTGAATCGTGTGGTATCTCAGTGAGAACAGGTATCGCTCACGTGATGGTCGCCAATACAAGATCTTCCTGGGTGTAAGACGCGGGAAGTTCGCATAGGTGGGCGGTCGTGTCAAAGACGAGTCATCACCAGCCTGGATACACGTCCAAACGAAGCCAGGTGCCCTCCTCGATGTCATACTTCAGCGTACGGGAAGTGGGTAGATATGTATGTATATCCCACGTGCCGTATCGACGGAGGGGGAATCGGATGTCATCCTTGAACTCGGACGCCGGGTCGTCGTAATTTGGGCTACTGTGGTGAAGTCGAAAGGTAATTCACGGACAGAAGTGCGAAGAGGGTTGAAGACATTAGAATGGGATGCTCCCTTCCAGAGTTAAGAACAGCTCCATTCGCTCTATCGCGACGCCCAAGTGGAAGATAAAGTGAAGGGTAGCTAGCCTGGAGTCCTTTGTTGATTTAGTATCCCGCGTCGCGTGAGTCGAAATGCGTGGCTACGAAGATGACCAAGTACTAGACGGTCCCTGCGGCGTTCTTCGCTTCGGGCCGTGCCGGATAGCCGATACACAACTTCTTGCAAAAGCCCTCTGGGCACCGAAGAAAGCTTGCGTTAATCAAAGGACCATCAGTATTAACCCATGCAGCCCAGTCAATTTCTACGGTTGCCCGATGCGAACCGCATTACCGCACGAAAAACTCTACTCGCCCGAACGAGCCTTCAGCTCAAGGTATGACCCACGAGTCTATCAAACCCGACAGACTGTGTAATGACAATCAATATGGATATCAGTTCACGTGTATTACCAGTGACGACGGTGCACTAGTCAAAAAGGGAACTGTGGACCTGTGGAGTTGGGTCCATATAACCACGTTCATCTCGACCTCTCTTCACCAATCTGGGTCTTGAGCTACCAATGCCTACCACCACGATACACCCGATTACTGCCTTGACCCCAGAGCTGGAAGTGGTCCTGAAAGAGGACACAGACCGTCGCTTAAGGAACCTGATAGCGGCCAATATCGGGACCCAGTATGCTCGTAGTTCCCCCCAACTCTCAGACTTCTATCTGGCCATCAAAGATAAGGATATACAGAACGACGAAACTGTCCTCTCCGATTTCCGTCGTCTTATCTCACCTACAGACTACGAAACTTACCGTCCGTTTTTTGAGAAATTCAATTCCTGCCCTTGCAGATTGTCCGAGGTCGAGAATATGCTTGCGCCAGGTTTGCCTGTTCGTATTCCCCTCTCGAGTGCCACTTCGGGCAAGAAATCCAAGCAGTTCGCGAAGTACTTTCGATCTCAGCCCTACCCTACTGGCCTCTCGTCGTTGCCTGTAGAAATTGCCGCGCGTTTTGTTACCTTGGCGTACAGAGATCCGGTAGTCGTCGTAACAGATTCCGGGGAAGTCGTGGCGAGGATTCCGGTCTGCAACGAGTCGACTGGGGTAATACGCACACAACACAATTGGTCCATCGAAACGGATGACACTCGCATGACATCTATAAGTAAGTGGACAAATCGTTTAGATTTTTTTGATCGTGATCGCTAACGCTCGATATCCCTTGGACAGTTCCAGGCAACACAGCTCCGTGGGCCACAGGACTTATCACCCACCATCGGTCTTTCCTGTTGATCCATGCACTATTTGCTTTGGCAAATACATCCCTGGAGGGGATTGCTGCGATACTTGTAGTACTTTTTATGGACATGGTACACCGCATCGAAGAAGAGTGGCCCACACTCATCTCGAGCATTCGAAGTGGGGCCATCCCAGATTTCGAACAGATAGGTCACGTCCGGCCTTACTTGCAGGCGAGTAATTAGGGTGGTACTGCATATTGACGAAATCTGACTATACCAGCTTAACATGCACGCAGACCCACAGCGGGCAGATGAACTTCAGGACATTGGACCTCCTCTTTCTAGTCCTGGATGGGCCCAGCGTGTTTGGCCAAATCTGAAGGTCCTTTCAGGCATTTGTAGCGGTACATTCGCTACGGTACTACCTCAGGTAAGGTTATCCACTTTTGTAACTGATCAATGGACATCACCTCAGTCAGGCGAGGTCAGTCCTTGGACCGAACGTAGTTATCCACAACCCTTGCTATATATGTACGGAATGCCTCATAGGCAGATCCCTCAACTTCGACGATACCGAGACATTTGTTGTTGCAACCAACGACCTCATCGAGTTTCTTGACATGACGGAACAACAGACACACGGACAAGTGCTTCAAGCGGTATGCGTCCCGTTTTCATCCTGGTCTTCGACTGATGCGTTCCCATCAGTGGGACCTTCAACCGGGGAAGTTCTACCAGCCTGTGTCAACGACCCATGATGGGCTATGGAGATACTTTATAGATGACATCATCCAAGTCACCGGATTTGACCCGCGTAATGGGCTGCCGGTATTTAGGTACTCCAGGCGGAAGAAGTGAGGAAAATTCCTTCAGTGACTTGTTTTACTCTACTGATTATGATGCCCTCGTGTACAATTGTGAAGTCTGGAGCTCCGACTGCCGCATGCCATGATCACAGAAGCTGATCTTGTCAGCGTGATTCATGCGATTAGTGGAAAGGATATCGTGGAGGTGGAAGAGTTCACAACAGTCGTTGATAATCGCAAGTTCCCCCTAACAGTTGGATTTTTCGTCTCAGTCGTGGGCGATATAGGTACCGCAGTCTTGTGTCGTTGGTTTGGACCAGGGAACTCATGCGATCTAGGTCCCAATGCGAAATCGGCGAGACAGAAGGCTTTCGCAGCCCTCGTTGCGACAAGTGATGAACATCAAATTGCATTCGACACCGGTGAATTTGGTTTACCCACAATCCGCATTGTGAAACCTGGAACGTTTGCAAATTATCGGCGGTGGCGAGGAGAAAGTATGAACGTCGTTGTTGGGCAGACCAAGCTTCCCTCTGTGCTCTCCGACCCTAAGGCCCAAGAGTGGATGATGGAGAGGGTCGTGTTGGAGCTCTGATTGCAGTTGATAGTCCGGCTCATCACAACGAACACAACAATGTATTATAGCAATCTGCACAGTCGATGCAGGGTATGACTCGATGAAGCTCGAGCTATGTTCGCACAGATGATGGGTGGATTGGGGCGTGTGGACGATGGCCTGATTGTTGATATGGGGGAATATGATGGTGGAGTAGACGGGATTGCGAAAGCGGGGCTGGTTGCGTCCTGGAACTCATTTACTGTTGTAGCCTCGGCAAAGGGAATCGTGGGGCACTGATTGGTTAGACGGTTAAGGGTGTGTGCATCGTAGCACTTCCTTTGTCGGACACGGTATGTACGACGCTTGCTTGGTTTCGGAACGGACGTGCTAATAAACACGATTAAAGGATGACCACTCCCAAATTTCCCCACGATCAATCGTTATGTCTCTTGTTAGGTATGAGAACGTGAGCACAGCGCAAAACGAATCACTCGGATGGATGGTCGTAGTGCAGTGATCTCCTATGCAAGATCATATCCTCCACTATTTTGTGCGAACACAAGGGTTCTGTTGCCCGCCAGTAGGTGAGTCAGTCGCCAACGTACTATAATCCGGGGATTTCTGCGACATGTCCTGAATGGAAGAATAGGTGTCAAATATGCAAGAGAGTGTTCTGCAAAGTTCACTGACAATTTAGAACGCCTTCTCTCCCACTTCATTCAATGGGGGCCTCTCTAACTTCTCGCCCACCCTGCAGTAGCGCCAAATTACCTGACGCTTCTTTATGATGGGCTGATAGAAGCTGAGTGCGTTGTCCCCAATGCCACTTTCCGTAGCATATCTGATTTACTGCCTGCCAACCAGTGACGTTCGGCGTGAATAGAGATGGCATACACGGCAAATAACACCAGCATGCCCGAAAACTGGACATTGCGACTTTTGGCTTGATGTTCATAACTTCGGTCTCGCATGATGCATCGATGGAGTGCAAAGACGAGGAAAGACATATCAAGGTGGAAATACATAAACCTGCCTATGTCTGGTTCACGGTTCCACAAGGTACCTTGTTCTCTTCACCCAAATGACGTATTTACTGACCAGCAGTCATTCAGATGCCGGTACCCCAGTCCATGTTATTATGTACATCGACAGCAAACTAATGCATATTTCGCAGATGCCAGTGCCGTCTGCAATATGAGCACGGCCGAAACACAACCTACCGACTGCATATCACCACATGGACACCTCATTCTTGCGTTTCCGGAAAGGTGTATGCGCCACAGGGAAAAGACATACCCTGACTGCAGTAACTGTCCATTTCAAAACACGCTGAACCAGTGTAGCCGGTTTATATCTGAAGCGGAGTCTTGGAGTACGACTTAATCTGGACTGATCCTCAAGACACTGTGCAGCGTGTCGGCCCGTGGCTAGTAGCGTGTACTGGTTCACCCTCATCGAACGGGTTCGAATTGAACCTACTGCCAGAGATATCTACACAGTCCAAGTTTGTGTGTTTCACCGCCAAGTTGGTTCTTCACCGGTGGCGATCTCACACCTTGCTCAGCGGTAGCATTCAACATATGTGAATGGACTGCCCTGGTAACAGAGATTCTGACATAACCAAGACAACGTCCAATGAGGCTCCCTGCATCGGCCAACCATGTCCGGATGACAGTACTGGCATTTCTACCAGCCAAAAAAATATGCAAAAAAGGGCGCCCAACTCGAACTGAGTTGAACTTTTCAGGGTATCTTGCGCAGTCGCGACAGCGTATTGGCGGCTGGGGACTTCTGCAGGAAATCTGGGTTTGGTTCTCGTTGGCGGCATCTGTCCAAGCACTCGGTAATGAAGTAGGTTTTGGATACTTGGATTTTTCAATGCGCAGTCTTGAGTGCCTGCTTCGGGCAGTTTTTTTCCCGGTATATCATTTCTCCTGCAATAGATGTTGTGTCTTCTGTGTTGGCCGCAGCACATATCACCTGTCATATCCCCACGCCGTGGTCGACTACCGTATCAACCTCTGGATCATGGGCTGAGAAGGTAAGAACGTTTGATGGAATAGCGAATATGACAGGGGCCGGTCGCATCGAGGGTTGCATTGCACCCGTCCCCGAGATGTTGCATTACGACCGCAGTACACTTGTCTCCGCGGAACGCATACCTCGATTGGAAGGATCGAGACTCAAAAAATGTATAAAAGGCTGCCCCCCACAGCCAAAGAGATCCCCCAATCCACATCTCCAGCCCAGCAATCTCACCTCTATCTTTAAAGCCGTCTCTCAGTTCTTAAACTACAATGTTCACCAAAACATTCTTCTCTGCCATCGCTGCATCGGTCCTCTTTGTGGCTTCTGCGTCTGCCATCTGTCCCGGATACAAGTTCGGTATCGCTCAGTCTGGCGGCCAAATGAACGGCAACAACGGCGTCTGTAAGTGTTAACAGCTTCGAGCTGCACGCGTGCTCACTGGCAGACCACGATTCCAGGGCAGGTGTACGATAACTCTTGCAACGTCGTTCACCAGGAGACTGGACAGAAGCCGTGCAATGGTGGCGTGTTCGACTGCAACTCTGCCCAGACCACCTTCACCGGCTTACATCTCAATAATGTCAAGTAAGTGTTGGCCTTTTTCATTTGAATGTATTTGAAATGTTGATGCACTTGACAGCTATGCTTGCAGCCCCGACACTAACGCTGATTCTTGCAATGGCCAAGCTATTCAAGTCTGTGTAAGCTGGGAGCTATTTTTTTCGCCTTACCACAAGTTAAAACAAATGCTTCGTAGTGCCACTGAACGACAGTTAACCGTGCGATGGCCTTCGAATCTGAGACTGTAGAGTGTCTGAGCAGCCCGTATTTTCACGAGCCGGATGATGTTCCCTGCAGTCTGCCAAGCAGGCTAAAAGCAATGGACATTAGTAGTATTTCTAGTCAGATTTTTCAGTGTCGTCTCGTTAATTTAGAACTGCACTCCACTTTATAATAATCACTTCGAAGTGCTGCGAAAGATCCGCGAGCCAATCGTATTTTTGGCGAGCAACGACGTGTGTGATAGCTTATACCACAATGGCACGACGTTACTGAATGCGCTAGGCATTGCGGCACTTCGGCCCCGGCAAAGATTGAATCATACGCTAGTGTGTTCGTCTGAAGATCAGTGTCAACCTATTAGGTTGATCTCTCTACTTGGTACATGTGGAGAGGTTCACTCTTTTGGCCCATGAGGAATGATAGGCGATGCGACAAGAAAATGTTCTCGCTATGAAGCAGAGACTTCGATATTCCTTCCCCGCCGTAGCAGCCAACGGGTCGATTCGCGATGATGATAAACGGAAGTTGCCTACTAACCGTACCATGTAAAAGTTGTCTCTCAGGCGTCGACGAGGCGACCATTGGGACACAAATTATTGATAGGTCGTATGCCGGACCAAACCAGATATCATGCAGCTTACCGACTTCAAGGAGCATGGCTAGTCGATCCTACTTGAGCCCAAGAGCTTGTCCCGCACGTGGTGGACAAACACGAGAGGACGCAGCGAACTTGAACTTCTTAGGGTATCCTGCGCAGTCGCCGGAGCATATTGGTATCCGGGGACTTCTGCAGGGAACCGCCTTAAATTTTATCACGGCGGCTCGTTTTGCAATAGTAATCAATTTGGACGGCACGGCTGTGCGTATGGCACAGTAATCCATGTTCGGCCAGGTTGTTCTTGAAAATATGGGCCTGGACTGGGTGGGTCCCCTGTTTAGCCCTTGTTGGCGGCTTCCACCCAGGTACATGGTAACGAAGTAGGTTTTGTATATTTGGATTTTTCGATGCGCAGACTCAAGTGCCTGCTTCGTACAGTTTTTTCCCCGGTACATCGTTTCTCCTGCAATAGACGTTGCGTCTTCTGTGTTGGCCGCAGCACATATCACCTGTCATGCCCCCACGCATTGGTTGACTACCGTATCAATCTCCGGATCATGGGCTGAGAAGGTAAGAACGTCTGATGGAATGATTTGCATACCTCAGTGTGGATGTGACAGGGGCCGATCGTATCGAAGGCCTGGACTGCACCCATCCCGAGATGTTGCATTGCGACCGCAGTACACTTGTCTCCGCGGAACGCATACCTCGATTGGAAGGATCGAGACTCAGCAAATGCATAAAAGGTTGCCCCCCATAGCCAAAGAGTTCCCCAATCCACATCGCCAGCCCAATCTCACCTCTATCCTTAAAGCCGTCTCTCAGTCCTTAAACTACAATGTTCACCAAAACATTCTTCTCTGCCGTCGCTGCATCGGTCCTCTTTGCGGCTTCCGCATCTGCCATCTGTCCCGGGTACAAGTTCGGTATCGCTCAGGCTGGCGGCCAAATGAACGGTAACAACGGCATTTGTAAGTGTTAACAGCATCAAGCTACACGCGTGCTCACCGGCAGACCATGATTCCAGGGCAGGTGTACGATAACTCTTGCAACGTCGTTCACCAGGCGACTGGGCAGATGCCGTGCGGTGGTGGCGTGTTCGACTGCAACTCTGCCAAGACCACCTTCACCGGCTTACATCTCAATAATGTCAAGTAAGTGTTGGCCTTTTTTCATTTGGATGTATTTGAAATTTTAATGCACTTGACAGCTATGCTTGCAGCCCGGACACTAACGCTGATTCTTGCAATGGCCAAGCTATTCAAGTCTGTGTAAGTTGGCAACTATTTTTTCCCTTACCACAAGTTATAACAAATGCTTTGTAGTGCCACTGAACAGCAATTAACCGTGTGATGGCCTTCGAATCTGAGACTGTAGAATGTCGGAGCAGCCCGTATTTACACGAGCTGGACAATTTTCCCTGCAGTGTGCCGGGAAGCTAAAAGCAACGGACATTAGTAGTACCGCTAGTCGGATTTTTCAGTGGTGGCTCGTTTACTTAGAACTGTACGGCACTTTTTAATAACCACCTCGAAGTGCTGCGAAAGATCTGCAAGCCAATCATATTTTCGGTGAGCAATGACGTGTGATAGCTTATACCACAATGGTATGACGTTACTGATTGCGCCGATGGCACGGCCTAGGCGACTCTCTGGCGTCAATGAGGTGCTTATTGGGGCAGAAGTTATTGAGAGATCGTATTTTAGACCAAACCAGATATCACGCAGTGTACCGGGTACGAGATCCCTGAATAGGGAATAAATGTTAAGGGGAGGAGCTAGTTGAGAAAACCTACTTGAGAGCAAGAGCTTCCACGTCCCGCACACCGCGGACAAACGCAAGATTACGCCCATCGCAGGACAAAGCAGGCCGGCTCGCACAACCTGGAAAAGTATCGGACAAGGACCCCCTCAAGCCCGCTCGTTAGATTCTTTGAGGATATGGAGTACGTACCCTTGTGTGCACCTGACCGCCATTAACGGGGGACGAGATGCATACCTTTGGAATACCCGAACGTGCCTTGCGAGTCTTACAATATCCTCATAGACGACGACGACGACGACGACGACATCTGCTGCCCATGAAAATTGTTCAATAGGACGTTACATATTTACCGTCTAGGCTGAGAACAGGTATTGCCATCCTTCCCCGGCGCCTAAAGAACGCGATGAGAAGTACCATTTGGGCAATATGATTTCGTTCCAGGACAGGTACCAGCAGTGATATGTCTCGTCTGTAACCCGTCCAACTGGAAGCAGCATTTGACCACGTCAACATGCTTTTGGCTCAGAAACGCCGACCAGAGCTGATTTGGTATCTCGTTCTGCATCATCAGAATGCATGGCTGCAACGATGACCAAGCGGATCCTTCACCGGTTCTTCGCTTCGGGCTGTTCCGAGTAGTCCGACCTGGACGCCACAGGACGCCACTCACTTGTGCATCACTCATCTGCCAGTCGCAGATCGCGGAAAGTTTGCGATAGCCAAGGGATCGGTATTAACCAATACAGCCAGTCATTTTCTACAGTTGCAGATGCGAGTCGTATCACTTACACAAAGTGGAATCTGGTTCGCTCGAACGAGCACTCAGTTCAAGGAAGGTATGATTAGCACTCGCTAGTCTATTAAAGTTCCATCAATCCTGACAAACTGTGATAACAGCCAATGTAAATATTGGTTCACGTGTACCAGTGACGTCGAGGGGCGCACTAGTCAGCAAAAGGAACCATAGACATGTGGAGATACCTAGTATATAACAACGTTCATCTCGACCTCTCTTCACCAATCTGGGTCTTGAGCTACCAATGCCTACCACCACGGTACACCCAATTACTGCCTTGACCCCAGAGCTTGAAGCGGTCCTGAAAGAGGACACGGACCGTCACTTAAGGAGCCTGATAGCGGCCAATATCGGGACCCAGTATGCTCGTAGTTCCCCCCAACTCTCAGACTTCTATCTGGCCGTCAAAGATAAGGATGTACAGAACGACGAAACTGTCCTCTCCGATTTCCGTCGTCTTGTCTCACCAACAGACTACGAGACTTACCGTCCGTTTTTTGAGAAGTTCAATTCCCGCCCTTGCAGATTGTCCGAGGTCGAGAATATGCTTGCACCGGGTTTGCCCGCTTACATTCCTCTCTCGAGTGCCACTTCGGGCAAGAAATCCAAGCAATTTGCGAAGTACTTTCGATCTCAGCCCCGTTCTACCGGCATCTCGTCGTTGCCTGTAGAAACTGCTGCACGTTTTGTTACCTTGGCTTACAGAGACCCGGTAGTCGTCGTAACAGATTCTGGGGAAGTCGTGGCGAGGATTCCAGTTTGTAACGAGTCGACCGGGATAACACGTACACACCACAATTGGTCCATCGAAACGGATGACACTCACATGGCATCTATGAGTAAGTGGACAAATCGTTCAAATTTTTTTGATTGTGATCACTCACACTCGATATCCCTTGGACAGTTCCAGGCAACACAGCTCCGTGGGCCACAGGACTTATCACCCACCATCGGTCTTTCTTGCTGATCCATGCACTATTTGCTTTGGCAAATACATCCCTGGAGGGGATTGCTGCGATGTTTGTAGTACTTTTCATGGACATGGTACACCGTATCGAAGAAGAGTGGCCCACACTCATCTCAAGCATTCGAAATGGAACCATCCCAGATTTCGAACAGATAGGCCACGTCCGGCCTTACCTGCAGGTGAGTCATCAGAGTGGTGTTGCATAGTGTCGAAAACTGACTACACCAGCTTAACATGCATGCAGACCCACAGCGGGCAGATGAACTTCAGGACATTGGACCTCCTCTTTCTAGTCCTGGATGGGCCCAGCGTGTTTGGCCAAATCTGAAGGTCCTTTCAGGCGTTTGTAGCGGTACATTCGCCAGAGCACTACCCCAGGTCAGGATGTCCACCTTTCAGAGCAGATCGGTGGGCCTCACTTCAGTTAGGCGAGGTCAATCCTTGGACCAAATGTAGTCGTCCACAACCCTTGTTACCTTTGCACAGAATGCTTCATAGGTAGACCCCTTAACTTCGACGATACCGAGACATTTGTTGTTGTAACCACCGACCTCATCGAGTTTCTTGACATGACAGAAGAACGAACACATGGACAAGTCCTTCAAGCGGTAAGCGTCCTGTCTTCATCCTGGTCTTCGACTGATGCATTTCTGTCAGTGGGACCTTCAACCGGGGAAGTTCTACCAACCTGTGTCAACGACCCATGATGGACTATGGAGGTACTTTATAGATGACGTCATTCAAGTCACCGGATTTGACCCGCGTAATGGGCTGCCGGTATTTAGGTACTCCAGGCGGAAGAAGTAAGGAAAATTCCTTTGGTGACTTGGTTTAATCTGCTGATTATGATGCCCTCATGTACAATCGTGAAGCCTGGAGCTCCGACTGCCGCATGCCATGATCACAGAAGCTGATCTTGTCAGCGTGATTCATGCGATTAGTGGAAAGGATATAGTAGAGGTAGAAGAGTTCACAACAGTCGTCGATGACCGCAAGTTCCCCCTAACAGTCGGGTTTTTCATCTCCGTTAAGGGCGACATAGGTACTGCAGTCTTTTGTCGTTGACTCGTACCACGAAACTCATGTGAGCTAGGCCCCAATGCGAAATCGGCGAGACAGAAGGCTTTCGCAGCCTTCGTTGAGACCAGCGACGAACACCAAATTGCATTCGACACGGATGAATTTGGTTTGCCCACGATCCGCGTTGTAAAACCCGGAACATTTGCAGATTATCGGCGGTGGCGAGGAGAAAGTCTGAATCTTAGCGTTGTGCAGAGCAAGCTTCCCTCTGTGCTCTCTGACTCTAGGGCTCAAGAGTGGATGACGGAGAGGGTCATGTTGGAGCTCTGATTGCAGTTCATCGATAAGTAGCCTGGTTCATCACCATGATCGCAACAATGTATTATAGCAATCTGCGCAGTCGATGCAGAGTATGAATCGCTGAAGCCAGCCCGGCGTATCTTGTAGGACCCAACCAATACGAGTCATACGCATTTCCTCGAACAGAACCTCAATTAAGCATCAGAAGAATACATGTGACTATACAGCGATCGATTAATTCAGACGAACTTGCACCATGAAAGACTATGGGACCATACTGTGTAACAGTTCCAGAGACGGCGACTTGCAACTTATACCCAGTAGTCCTTTACATACTTTGTGCAGACGAAAACACCGGATCTGGCGGGGCTCAGCGCTCAGGGATCATTACTACATAAGACCTGCACTGCCCAGCGTGCAGATCATATATCAGGTACCGCGAGTATTAACCTCTGCATCGTATCGTTCCTATCCCCTCTAAACTCCAAGACAACTAGCTGCGTTGACGGGCTTGCCAGCGATGATGATGGGTGCGTACCAGTAGTCGGAGAGGCTGAGGCAGCCCTACTGATAGTTCGCTGGGGTGGTCAAGATGCGAAACAGATCGACATTGTATCTCAGAATGATGTATGGGCAGTCAGCTTCGCGGGCGAAAGTCAGGTCATAGGAGGAAATACCAACGGTGACATTCGTCGATGGCAGATTGAAGATGGGCAGCAACGGGGTCCAGCCATGCAAGGGAGTGGCCATATTGAATCTGTTGTCGTCTCCCAGGATGGACAGTGGATTGTGTCCGGCGACCGAGGATGGAAGACGATCGTCTGGAACGCGGCCACTCACGAAAAAGTGCGCGAGTTCGCAGAGAATCCTTACTGGGTACACGGAGTCGATATCTCGGGCGACGGTACTAAAATTGCGTCTACGAGTACTAATACTGTCCTGATATTCAGCCGCACGTCTGATACCCGTCCTCTCCCTCTCCTTCCACATGATGGCGTTACTGCTGTCAAGTTTTCCCCAGATGGAAGTCGATTTGCTACCGCCTCGTGGATTTACGGTTTCCGTGTCTACAACACTCACGATGGCAGTATCTTATTCGATTCAGGTAAAATGGGTTCAACTGGTGCATGGCCAGTCGCTCCGTTGGCCTGGTCGCCCGATGGCCAGACGCTGTTCGTCGCAAGCAAGGGCAAAATTATCTGTTTCGACATTTCCAAGTTTTCGTCTTCGGAATGGTCAATTCATGAAAACCAATCTGCAGTCCATATAGCATCCAACGGCAGATTCATTGCATGCGCAGCAGGCTTATCGGTTTCACTATGGGATTGTGTGTCCCACAAACAGATTAGTAGCATTATCACACACGCTGCAGAGGTCAAATGCGTTGCCCTCTCACCAAGCGGGGGCTATCTCGCATGTGGAAATGGCAGGAACATCACAGTTCATAATCTCAGAGAAGTCCTTCCCTATAAGTATTTCGATGGTGGTGTAAGTGCACATCCTCTCATGAAACTCACATCACTAACAATCATCATGCTGTTCTCGTGCTTTCTGTACGCTTTAATCCGTCTGCAACTCCATGCTTCCCAGCTCCCACTCATGCAAATAAGCCACAAGACCCTCACATCATGGACACAGGACGACCTGATGAACACTGAAGTGTTACTGTCGGAGGAGGTTGCGGGTGCTTCAAGTCCTAGCCATTGCGTGCTAGCAAACAGAGCTCTTGTAAGAGCACGTTTGAGACATTTGACTCTTGCGAAAGAGGACGCTGAGGAGGTTGGTCTTCCTTTTCTCTACTGCATGTACCTGTTTGCTCACACATGCATCTCAAGTCCCTCCGGGTTTGGCCGTCGCCTATTGGCCATATTGCGATGGCGGTCGTTCTACTTGCCCAGGGGGATCGAGAGGGTGCGCTATGGACATTCGACTTTGCCATCCATGATTGTGCACTGCATGACAACAGATTGCTTTTACTACTGAAGGTACGTGAGGTGATCGAGATGGATGGTTGTCACAATTAATCTATGTTCCAATCAGTCGATCCTTGTGTTCGAATCTGGAAATCAAGAAGAGGCGATTGTGCGGGTAGGGTACCTTGCTGCGAGAGCGAACAACAACTACGATGACGACGGTGCCGCCTACATTTACACCCTGGCACGTGCTCTGCATGATATGAGCGTAAAAGTATCGTTGCTGATACATTCCGCAGGTCCTTGGAGTTATGTACATGAAGAGCGGAAATTACGGACGAGCAATACCATTGATCGAGCGTGCGCAGAACCTAGCCCCCATGAACAAACAATGTCCTCCACTGGTGACGATCTCGCTCGTAGGTCTTGTGCTCTTACTACTCTTTAATCTAACCCTATATGAAGATATTTGGGTGGAGTTTCAATGGGTTGGACCTTACTGCCCATCAACGTCTATGTGAAACGCTCTATGCTGAAGGACGTATGGCCGAAGCTTTGGAGATCCTCGTCAATATCGTCAGGACATCTGACGAGGAGATTCAGGCGAGCAAGGAAACTGCAGATTGGGTCACAGGTATGTCTCATAGGTGTTAGTCAGGTTGACGCGCACGTTCATGTCTATCATCAGATTTCACCAAAAGATGCGTTTTAACACCTGAGTTTGTCGGCAGTAAAGTTTTGGGATCTGCGAAACACGACGATGCAATAACACAGTACCCTGCTGCGTTGGCTCCAAGTCCCACAAGTTTGTTTATCATGCGGAGTAGAACTCGAGCGGCAAGAGGTTTGTGGGAGGATGCACTACAGGATGCGAACGAGGTATGAATAATATCCTTCTTGTGTGAGTCGGTTCTCTACAATGACCATTAGGCCGTGAAAGCGGATCCCTCCAGCCCTTTGGGCTATGAGGTCAAGCACGTAACACTACATGGTGCAAAACGGTATGACGAGGCGATCGATGCTTTCAAGTCTATGCTGCACGTAATTGAACAATCCTATGATCCTGTTATCAGGCGTATGTACCTCCTGTATGAATCTATTACCACAATTGAAGATTTCACAGAACTGCGCAAGAACTACATTTCCCCATCAGAGACGATTGCAGCTATTGATTCTGTTGTCCGCAGGATCCTTAGAAACTGTCCCCTTATCGTCATTGATGTCATCACTGGTTGCCTTTGTGACGGCCCTGAGCGAATCCGTACTTTCAAGGCGCATCCGTTATTCAAAGAGCTTGTTTCATCTATGACGACAGAAGTGGACGACGAGCGGATTCTACGAGTGGTTGCAAGGTTTTTTGGATATGCGATGTTCTCTCATGCATGGGAGGGGAGCGAGCCGTCATTCCAGGATGTCAAGATGGTTAAATCTGTGTGGAAACTCCCTGACATGCCCCTGAATGAGAAGTTGCGAAATTTCTGCAAGGAGACACGCAGACTTGGTTATAATTGGGCATGGTCAGATACTTGTTGTATCGACAAGTCCATGAGCTCCATCCTCAATCAATCCCTTACATCTATGTACAAATGGTATGCGAATTCGGCAGCCACCCTCGTATACCTTGCCGGCGTAGCGCATCCGTCCAAGCCCGGGGACCTTTTGCATAGCTTATGGATGACTCGAGCATGGACTTTACAGGAGCTTCTCTCTCCAAAAGTCATTCTTTTCTATGATTCCAAATTTAAATTATACCTTGGTGATACTAGTGCAAACCACAAGGAATCCCCGGAGATCATGCAAGAACTAGCAGACGCTATCAAGATTTTCCGTGGACATATCGTCTCGTTCTCTCCAGACGATCTCGGGGTCCGGGAAAAACTTCGTCTGGCCTCGACGCGCAATGCGACGATCGAGGAAGACGTCGCATACTCTCTCATCGGCATATTCAAGTCAGACATTAACCCTCGCTATGGCGAAGGACCTGACGCACTTGGACATCTCTTGGAGGAGATTGTTGCCCGCTCCGGCGAGGTCTCCGTGCTCGCATGGTCAGGGAAGTCGTCATCATACAACAGCTGTCTCCCAGCTTCCGTTTCCGTCTACAATCAAACTCCATACAACCCTCCATCACTCGAAGGGGAAGAAATGGAAAGGTGCATCAAAGAATTACGCGACAAGTTGCCCCAGCGAGAAGCGCAGAGAATATATAATAAGATCAGCCGTCTTCCCCCCGCCCGTTTTGCAGCCCGACGTCTATACCTTCCGTGCATCGTCTTCTCTGTGAAAAGTCTCGAGAAGCCACGCGGAGGCAGTGATCAGCTATATCTTGCTAGGGTATCGGGGCTCGGCCAAGTGGAGTTCACGACCGCAGACGATCTCTCGTTGAACATGCCATGGAAAATAGTCTTAGCGCATCCGTGGATCCGTCATATCCGAGGTCCGAGTAGTGGGTTTGCATGGAGAGATGACTCTGACTCGGATACTGACTCTGGCTCGGTTTATCACGACGCTGAATCGGATGTGGTTGGGCCGCCTTCGCCATTACACGTTGTCCCTATTACCATGCCTCAGGTAGATGACTATACTCGGGCACTACAGATGATTGCTCGCCTCGGACAACCGTTCAACGCTTTGCTTCTCGTGCAACAGCCGAATGGAGAGTACAAGAGGGTTGCTGCAGAGAACGAGATTGTCGTCTCGGGACTCGGGACCAACGTCACTTCCAAGAACATTCTGGCAGCGGTCTTGGAAATCCTTTGACGTGTGTCTGCCTTTCGTCCTTTATCGGCTGATTTTCTTTTTCTCGGCTCGTTTGTTACATTGAAACGGAGACAGAGCCTCTGGAGTGCTCGTGACAACACCCCTTACTTGATACCCGAACCGGAGATTTGTTCATACTCATTATCGCCATGCATGGACGACGAGGATCTCAGTGACTTCTCCTTCCATTTGTACTCCATATACATAGCATCCTGGAGTAGTAGCCTAGGCTTTGCAACCCTCAGACTCGTTACGTAATTATAGTGCGGTAATGTGTTAACACTCACTGACTTTTAAGCCACCTTGTTCGACACGCACGCACTCTTCGTACCCGTCTCGTCGGTATATCTCTCTTACTGTTGTCGCTAACCTAGCCATCCTCCCTGACATGCGTACACTGGGTACCGCCTTATAGTCGCCTATCATCTTCCCTGCATTTCGCACTGCAATGTCCATCGCATTTTCAGCTAGGAATCCTCAACTAGCGTATTCAAATGTTGATTTTGGGGCATGTACACCCTATTCTCCGCCTTCTTCAAGTACTCTGAATGCCGATTCGCTGCTGATGTTTGGATTTGAGGTTTCAAGTGACCAGTCAGGCACTCCTTCCTCATCGATGCACTCGGCCCTGCGACGCATGTTCTTGACGCTGGCTGGAACAAGTCCAAGGGCATTCGCTCTCCCCCCGTCACACCCCCTACTTCTCCCCTACGGGCATAGTATACGGTCGCTCTGCTGCCCTCTACCACAGTCTCATATGTCGCATACTCCGCATTGTCATCCAAGTATTTCCCCCAAGACACTCATCTTCCTAAGCGGAAGCACGATCTTTGACGACACACTTTCCCCCCTGATCCGATGCGTTCAATCTAGTATCATGTCCACTCACTGCGTTTGCTATCCGTAGATTTCGGGACTTGAACGTCTTCAGCCTGGCATGTTTTCATTGCATTGAATGCTGTGAATGTAACGGCATTTGTCGTTCCTATTATGATGAAAAGCCCACCAAAGCGAGGCGAGGCGTGTCGAGAGTGCTCCACGGAGTTCACTGACGATTTAGAATGACATCCATCTCCAATGTCGTTCGTTCAGTCGAGGCTTCTCTAACCTCCCGCCCACCCTACTGCAGCGGCACGTCAGCTGTTCCTTCAGAACAGCTGACGCTTCTGATAGAGGGATTGCCGGATATGTTCCCTGCAACACTTCAGCAGCGCGTGTAATTTCTCGGACGAGTGGCATGTCAGACCTCTCCAACAGTACGCCACGAGAATTGGACAAACCTGGGACGCGCGTTAACCAGCGACGTTCGGCGTAAACCAAGACGTTTTTGATGAATCGTACTGGAAATGTGGCAAATTGGACATGACGAATTCCGTGACATCGCGACAGATGTCATCCACGACGCATTGCTAGAGGGCTTGGCCTTTCCGTAGGTAATAAGACCATAATATGCAGTGCCTCCTCAGGCGGCATTCTCAAACGGTCATCCATGCCTTAGAACACGAGCTTGCAGGAAGTAAACTGCATGTAGTAGACGACGAGGGGGAGCTAGTCAGGTGCGTTTCAGTCTTATATTTCCCTCCTTATACTTGTTGTACAGACAGGCTCATAACCATGTGAAAATTGTGAAGACACGCAAGCGACTACCTTCGTCGTGTCGACTACTTGAGGTCAGCACAGATGTGTCAGTGTGATGTACACATCTACCTATGTCTTCCTCACAGGTTCTACAAGGTATCTTGTTCTCTCTATTTATATGACGTACCAGCTGACGAGTAGTGACTCAGGCGTCGGCAACCCACCTCGTGTTATCAACAAGCTAATGCATATTCCGTTCGTGGGTGCCGTCTACAATACGCGTACGGCCAAAACGCAGCATATTGGCTGTATATTAACGCGTAGACTACTTACTCTTACGTTGCCAGAATGGTATACGCGCCACGGGGAAACGACGTACCCTGACTGCGGTAACTGCTCAGTTTAAAATATGCCGAATCAGAGCAATCGGCATATTTCTGAAGTGGGGCCTCGAAGCCCGACTTCGTTTGGACGAATCCTCAGGACACTGGGCAGCGTGCTAGCCTGCGGTTAGTAGCGTGTACCGGCCCATCCTCAGCGAGCAGAACAAAAACGAAAAACGAATTTGTGTTCACTTCGCAATCGGGCTCGAGTTGAACATACTGCTAGAGATGGCTGCCGAGTCCAAACCTGTGCAGTAGCAATTTCACGCGTTGCTCATCGGTGGCTTTCAACGTTTGACGTTGATCTCGGGCAATGTGCAAGCAGACCACCCTGGTAACAGAGATTCTGACAGGATCAAGACAACCTCCGGTGACGCTTCTTATATCGGCCAACCATATCCGGATCGCAGTACTGACGTTTCTACCAACAAAAAAGTGCAAGAAAAATCACCCGACTCAAACGGTCAGGGTACCCTGCGCAGTCGCGAGAGCGTAATATTGACATCTGGGGACTTCTACAGGGAATCGCCTTAATTTTTGTCGTCTGCAACAGTAATCAATTCGGACCGTATGTCCATGCGCGTGGCACCATATTGCAAACTTAACCAGACTGTGCTCGAAAATCCGAGTCTAAGTTAAGTGCACGCCTTTTTTTAGTGGTTATTGGTGGGTTCTGTCTAAGTATATGGTACTAAAGTAGGTTTTTGATACTTAATTTTTTTCAATGCGCAGACTTAAGTGCCTGGTCCGTATAGTTTTTCCACGGTGTATCGTTTCTCCTACAATAAGTGGAATAGCATCTGTGCTGGCCGCAGCACGGATCACCTGTCGTATCCCCACGCGGTGGTTGACTACCGTATCAACCTTTGGATCGTGGGCTGAGAAGGTAAGAACGTCTGATGGAATGACTTGCACACCCCAGTGTGAATATCATAGGGGCCGATCGTATCGAGGGCCTGTACTGCACCCGTCCCCGAGATGTTGCATTGCGACCGCAGTACACATGTTCCCGCGGATAGATACCTCGATTAGAAGGATCGAGACTTAGAGAATGTATAAAAGGCTGCCCACCGTAGCCAAAGAGCTCCCCAATCCACATCTATAACACAACAACCTCACCTGTCTTTAAAGCGGTCTCTCAGCTCTTACAGCTCTTATACAATCATGTTCTCTAAAACATTCCTTTCTATCGTTGCCGCATCTGTCCTCTTCGTGGCTTCTGCTTCTGCCATCTGTCCCGGGTACAAATTCGGTATCGCTCAGGCTGGCGGCCAAATGAACGGCAACAACGGCGTTTGTAAGTGTTAACAGCACCAAGCCGCACGCGTGCTCACTGGCAGACCATGATTCCAGGGCAGGTGTACGATAACTCTTGCAACGTCGTTCACCAGGCGACTGGGCAGATGCCGTGCGGTGGTGGCGTGTTCGACTGCAACTCTGCCAAGACCACGTTCACCGGCTTACATCTCAATAATGTCAAGTAAGTGTTGGCCTTTTTCGATTGAATGTATTTGAAATGTTAATGCACTTGACAGCTATGCTTGCAGCCCGGACACTAACGCTGATTCTTGCAATGGCCAGGCTATTCAAGTCTGTGTAAGTTGGGAGCTATTTTTTTCGCCTCACCACAAGTTAAAACAAATGCTTTGTAGTGCCACTGAACGGCAATCAACCATGCAATGGCCTTCGAATCTGAGACTGTAGAATGTCTGAGCGGCCCGTATTTACATGAGCCGGATGATTTGCCCTGCAGTGTCTCGAGGAGGCTAAAAGCAATGGACGCTTAGTAGTATTTCTAGTCTGATTTTTTAGTGTCGTCTGGTTCACCTAGCTGCGCTCGACCTCTCAAAGACCACCTCGAAGTGCTGCGAAATCAGTCGTGTTTTCAGTTTGCATAAGTACCGAGCTTTGTGTTGGTTTGCACCACAATGGTAACACGTCACTAGGTGTACTATTAGACTTTGCAGTGCTTCAGCCCCGGCAAAGGTTGAGTTAGAAGTGTCGTCTTTGTGGGATGATCTCTGTTACCTTGGTGCGCGTAGAAAGGTTCATCCTTTTTCTGCACTCCATGAAGATAGGCCAGCGACAAGAAAGCTTTCTTGTTATGAAACAGACTTGGACGGACACGGCGTGGCAGCTAACTGGTCATTTCGCGACGATGATGAACGGAAGTTGACCACTAACCATGCCATGGCTAGGTATCTCTCAGGCTTCGAAGTCTTCATACACCAGTTTTTTTTTTTTTCACGGAGAGACACAAGCTCACTGTTTGCGACATTCACCCCTATGTCGAGGGTACAATAGCAACTGCTGGATGCCTTGGCGAATGCACATGGATCCTGTCTCTGGTTTTTGCCAATAGCGTCCTTTCGAAAATTACACGTTCGTCTTCCACCTTTAGTAATTAATGCTTCCAAAGGAATGCAATTCAGTTAACGCTCACTATTTTTGTGAGAAGGGTCCCATTTTCATGAAGAGGAGTCGCGCTCGACACAAGCCCTCTCCTTCGTCTGGTTCGCGCTGCGTGTTTGGGGCCGTACCCACCCTAATGAGCCCTCACTATTTTTAGCCTGCACATATATGGGCCCTGGACTGTGAGGGCTGTGGTTGGGGGTGAGGATTCCGCATGATTTCAGAACGGTAACAGGTGACTACATACCATGCACCGCACGCTAATTACCGCATCTGATGCAGAGTCCGGTCGTGAACCAACTTTTCAAGAAGCTTGCGACCCTTCTTGGGTGCAAAAGTGCCAGGCTCAAGTTGAAACGGATGAAAAGAGTACTTCGAACCTTCGGACTTGCCATCCGCACTCTGGAATATGTTGGAACGAAAGTTGCAAGGAGAACTGCTCCAATACATCTTGGATAAGTTGTCACAACACGGTCTCTGGCGCCACGTCCAGATCTCAAATTTTCCAGGCACTACGCCATTTGGGCCGTTAAGCCTCCTCACCTACCCTCATACCCCGGCCAGAAACCGAAGACTGGAACCTCCGTCTCGCTAACGCCATCTCTCCGAAGGGAAACCGTCCACTTTCGGTGCTGGATCTCTGTAATGGTTCAGGCTGCATACCCTTACTTTTATGTCATCTCTGGCCACTAGGCAGCGTCCGCGCATTCGGCGTGGACATTTCAGAGCAAGCCATCGAGTTAGCGACAGACAATGCGCTACGGTGTGGTATCCTTACTCACCCAGGTGATGGTAACCTCCGCAATATATTCATCCCGGTGCTTGGCGATCTTCGTCACACCGATATCTTTAAAGAGTTGGGAGCCCCATTTGATATCGTGACAGCTAATCCGCCCTACGCACAGCAACCAGAGTATCGCCGGCTCCGCCTGTCCGTCAAGGATTATGAGGGTCCACATGCCTCGCTGGGCGATTGCGCTGGACCGCCAAGTCAGACTCATGCCTTGTCTTTTTACCATATGATGGCACAATTTTTGACACAGAAAGATGTACTGCGAGACGGAACCACTGTTGCCATGGAAGTTGGAGATGGACAAGCAGGAGATGTCGAGAAGATCTTACACTCTGCCTGCCTTAGACACACGAAGATATGGACGGATCCACGAGGAAAGCAGCGGGTGTTTGTGGCACGCACATAAACTCGGCAGTGTGGCAGCAGAATTTATTTGTACGTATGTATGTATTTTACTCCGCGAACATTTCTGGAGGTTAGATAGTCTCCGACGGCAGTCAGCCATACCCGACTGAACTTGAATCGGAGGCTGCGGGATGTGAATTCGCGGATGACGAAAATTGGCCAGACGAATTTCTAGTCGCGTTGACCGTGTCAACTAGGTGATCACTATACGGCCTAGCTTCTACCTTAAGCTGTGGTAAGTTATGCGTGCCACGCACTGGAAGATTTTCGCTGATTGTTCAAAATAAAGGGCCTTACGATATTCTCATCCAATTGATTGATCCCTCAAGGCCCCGAGGGCGAGGATGTTGATTAGTGTTGGTGGTTTGTGCTATTGTCTCTTACCCGTCTTTATGAGGAGGTTTTGTATGACGTCTGTCATATACCTGAGTACTTGCATCCGCCATCGCGGTAGATCCCATCCAAGGACTATCAATAGTTATGCGGGAGCTCGGACACTCCGCAGAACTTGAAAGTTGCTTTGAGGTTTCAAATTTCACTGATGCCAGGTACCCGAACACCCATCGTCTCACCGATCATCTACGAAGGCTAGCCATAGCCATGTTTTGGACGCTCCTCGAGACGTCAACCGATACTCGTTCGACACATGTGCACTCTTCGCGCACGTCTTACCGGTGTCTCTTACTATCACGTCGCCAACTCGTCATCTTCCTGGTATTTCGCGCTGTAATGATTGTCGACTTGTCATGTAGAAGTCCTTAGCAGGCATATCTGGACGTTGGTTTTGCACTATCCATATCCTATTCTTTGCCCCCTTCACTGTGATCGCCGATTCACTGCTCGTTTTTGGAATACCCGCTCAGGCGACCTGTCAGATCTCTTCCATCCTCATTGACGCACTCGACCTCGCAACCAATGTTCATGGCGTCGGCTGAAGCTGGTCCAAGAATCTCCACTTCCGCTGGCACGCGTCCTACGTCGTGTTTATGATTCAGAACGTGTCCTCTCCAGCCTCTACTGCGGTTTCATGTACGGCATTCTCCACATCGCCATATAAGCATTTTATCTGGAAACATGCGGCGTCTTCAGCGGAGGCACCATCTCTGACGACACACTTCCCCTGCGATCCGATACACCTGATCCAGTATCACATCCGCCCCCACCACGTTCGCCATTTTTCCATCATGGAAGTGAACCATGACATCGGTACACTTGTATTCGTTCAACAAGACCTCGTACAATGGCCCTCCTTGTTCGACGAGCCGTGTAAAGCGATCTCGGTGCATGATTTTTCGGGGTTACAGATGGCATCAAGTCGTGATGTGGTCGTGTACCGCGCTCGGAGGGTGGTCTCAAGGGTTCATGCCTTTCGGACAAGTGGGATACGTGTTAGGTTCGTTCCTAACGTCAGGGATACACCGTGATGTTGTGATGGCGATGCTCGATCGGAGCATTGAGTGGTGGAGTATGCTCCTACCCTTCGGGATGATGGTTGTCGGTGTTATCATCGAGTGTGTATTCGCGCATATAACAAGTAGGAAATACTGCCAGGACATACTGCAAGCGGAAGTCGAACATTTTTTCTAGTGATCGCTGGTGACTGGTACCCTCTGGACAATCGTTGCAGATCGGCGCAGGACGACGCCGTTGCTTAGATCCAATCATTGTGCTTGTTTTACTCACCTCATCAAAACCGATTTTGCATGACTTGTGATGCATCGGCCCACCAATGATTCTCAGGTATCAGCTGAACATAAACTGCGCATGCGCTGCACTCTATCGGAGTCACACTTCGACATTATATTTTACAAACACAGGGGCTCTGCCAATCAGCGACTCGGTTGCTGCCTCGATCTTATTCCAATGAATGTTGTCGGAGCATTTGACGTTCCTTTACGTACTTTTTGTGCATGTAACAGAAATGAGCACAACGACCCCTGTGAACAAGGGGTATATAAAGTGGGGGAGTCGATAACAATTCGAAATGTCTTCTCTCCTCGACGCTCATTTAATCGAGATCCCTCTGACCTCTTACCCACCCTACTCCAGCGGGACGTTGCCCGTTGCATCAGAGCAGCTGGCGGTGTTTTATGATGCTGGGTATGTTCTCTGTGGAATTTGTTCAGTAGCACATGCAATTTACCCTCCAGGCACTGTGGGGCATAGTGCGGGCAGTCGCTTCTCCATGTCTGGATACCCAGTGTGTATCACGCTGTAATATATCATCCCTGCAAGAAGAACTTATCCTTTTACTCGCCTCAGGTCCAAATTCAATGAATTCCGACACCGAGGAAGAGCCCTGCGTAGGCTATGTTTCGTTTTTCTCCGACACCGAACGCGAGGTTGGCATCCAAGACATTAAACCGACTATCATTGTTTCTTGAGTACACCCTAGTCAAGGAACAATGGTGGCCAGTTTAATGTAATAGGGTTACAGAGAACAAACTTGAAGTGTATGACGATGCATGCACGGATAGGGGTGATTATGTAATACTCTGGAATTCCACTCCAAAATTCGCCGTCATGAGTCGCTCAGCACTGGGCCAGATGGCAACAAGGACAAAACGTGCGGCCACTCAGCTTCCTGACCTTCCACCTGAATTATGGAACCACATTTTCGATTTCGCAACTTATGTGCCCTATACACTCGTCCCTGAGATCTTCGAAAAATCAATCTTCATCGGACCCTATTACAATCAGCAATATCACCCCAAACTTCGGGCTGCCCTCGTCACGAAACGATACTTAGTTCGTGTATGCAGACGGTGGTGGCACATAGCCATCCGTCACCTCTACCGAGCCATTTATATTGGTAGAGCTCGATGTCTTTCTTCGCTTTGCGCCACGCTACAGAAATATGCGATAGGGAAGGGAACTGTACCAGGAGCCGAACCTCTCGGACAGTGGACGCAGCGATTGGACGTTGTCATTCGTGATCATCTTACTCGTGCAGATACGGAAGCCGACTATTATTTGGCCAATATCATCAAGTGTCTGCCTAACATTGCCATCGTCTCGTTTGCAATGACGTTTATCCCTGGTAACGTTCTCCCAACACCGCTGTTTGGTATCGTC
Organism: Pisolithus tinctorius; assembly: GCA_024663395.1. Taxonomy (NCBI): domain Eukaryota; kingdom Fungi; phylum Basidiomycota; class Agaricomycetes; order Boletales; family Pisolithaceae; genus Pisolithus; species Pisolithus tinctorius. The sequence goes on along the minus strand of JANFAH010000005.1, from coordinate 3,071,011 downwards.
GATGCCTTGCGATACCCTGCATCTTCGATCCGCATCCTTGATTGGACGATACCCGCAAAGCCTGCGGTATCTGAACTCGTGGAGCTGTTGAAGAGCCTTCCTCGATTGCACACCTTCCATTGCCCTTACCTTTCGTGGGGGAATGAAAAATTCCCCGCTTCTATCCTCTCCTCGGTCAACACACTTGCTCTTACCTTTGGACCTCCGTTAGCTGAAATCGACGCGGAGAACACGTCCATAAGTCTTCGGAAAATCATTCTTGATACACGGTGGGATGTAGGTTTGTGGGAGGAATTTATGGACATCTACGGGACATTCCTCACTTCGATCCATTTCGACTGCAACAACTTCGCACGAAATCTCACTGACTACCTGGACATGGTGAATCGGCAGTGCCCAAATCTCCTCCAGATGACCATCTGTGTGGAAGAGTTCTCAAGCATATCCTTCGTTGATTCACCTCTTCCTTCCGTTGGATATTTGGGTCTCATGTCCCAAAAATTCCAAGAAACGAGATCCGGGTATCGAAAGCTGTTCTCGAGTCTTGCCATTCTCAATGCCGTGGTTCCTACACTTCGGGTGGTCCAACTTTTAGACTGCCATAATGTGCAGTGCCTTCTCACGAGGCACTCTCGAGTGGTCACCCATGCTTTTGAGCATGAGCTTGCAGGAAGTAACTTCCGCATAGTAGACCACGAGGGGAATCTGTTATCAGGTGCGTGTAGGTTTTGGTCTTGTACTTCCTACTCACACCCATTGCACAGACAGTCTCACGGTCATGCAAAAAGCATGAAGGTACTTACTAGGAATGGAAAACGCACGTGACTTCTCTTATCGTGCTCACTGTAGTCCGTTGGAGGTCTGAGCAAATGTGTAGTACCTTTTGCACATCCCTGCGGCTTATTCTCGGATTCAATTCCTTGTAGCTATCTTGTTCTCTCCGTCCATATGACATGTTGACAGAAAAACAGTTACCTTGATGATGACGGCGCAGTTGATGTTGAACATGGTAAGGAAGTCTATGCATATTTTGCACGGCCGAGAACAACCACACGATCTCTTTGCTTATCTAGTAACTGGTACTAGTGTTCAAGTTGAGCCCACCGGCAGAGATGTCTGCAGAGTTCAGATGCAAAGCCTGTTTCGCAACAAGATCAGTTCACGACAGGTAGAAATCTCGCTCAGTGGTTGCATACAATGTCCCTGGTAATAGAACCAAGGCAACTAGGCGTTGCGGACTTAATACCGGCTTCTTACAGTCTTCCCCCGGTATATTGTTTCACCTGCATCCATGAGGGTGACACCGCTGCATATAGCACCTCAGCCTCTGTGGCATGAGCTGAGAAGGTAGAAGCGTTTAATGCCCTCAATTATCTTGGGCACTATATACGACATTGTGAAAATCATAACAGTCGTTCGCACTACCCCCTGTGCCCTTATCAACGCTTCCTACTACCCCGCCGATTTCGGTTGGAAGGGTCGAAGCTCAGAGCAAGCATAAAAGACCGCCCTCTGTAGGCAAAGAACTTCCTAATCCACATCTCGATCTTCCAGCACAACAACCTCGCTCGCATCGTTGAAACGGTCTCTTAGGAAAGCACCATAGACGCGAGCTTGAAATGTTGACAAAAATGGCCAGCTTGACATACAAGTTGTCATCATACACAGCATACGCCAACGAGTCCACGTTGGAACATCTATATGGGATCTGTGCATTGTGGCTATTTTGGCTACCTCAGATAGTCGGAAAATCAGGAAAACAGGGCAGGGGTGTAGTCGAGATTCGAGGACAACGACTGGGTCTGGCTGACAGGATAGGTTTGCGCTGTGCAAAAAATGCGCAGAAAGCATTATGTAGCGGTGCAGAACAATGTGCTGGGGTGCCACGACTAAGGTAAGTCATATTGTGTGGCAGTCCGCGAGTTGCAGGGTAGTCTGAAGGCAATAGCGAAGATAGTTTTCTATGTAAGCGGAGTTTACGGAGCATTGCATAGAATTTAGTCCATGCGTGAGTAAGCGAAGTGTGACACATCTCTTGTCTTCTGCACACTTCGCGAATTGCAGATTCCGTGCCTCCAGCCGTCGCGCAGATCTCCTCTCGTTTTTCGCAAAGCAACGCACCAACACTCAGCTAATGGAAAACCCCAACACGGCTATACAGCCCGACTTTACCACAGAGGAGTATCAGGAAGCTCGTTTGCATCTCGTTAATGACACAGTAGATGACCAACAAGCCGCAAATATACTAGCGACCCTATGGGTTCTAAACAACAACAAGGAAAAACTTAATTGGCAAACATGCAAGGAACAAGAAGCTCAAAGAGTGCAAGACGAAGTGGAACAAGCTGAAGAAGAACTCGCCGAGCGACAACGTTGCAGACTCAAAGAAGCGGAGATGGCACAAGCAGAAGAATGGAAAAAGAATAGGACCAAGCATGCTCCGATACGCAAAGTAGGAGTCCCCTCGGGTCCTGTCAATATTCCCTCTCCATATGCAGCACGCAAACTCAAGAAGGGCGAATACTGCAAGCTTTACTTCTTCACCAATATTGGCCTAGCAGAAGCGGAAACTTTCAACCCCTCGATAGATGATGAAGCTTTGACCCTACTCAAAGCAGACAATGGCCAGCACATCTGGGTGCCAGCGTCGACCACCAGAGATAAGTCTTCCATTATAAAGGATGAAGACCTAACTTGGGAGCAGTTCGGAGAAGCATCCGTGCGCCTGATAAGTGCGATGAAAGAACACGATTGGGAGGAAGAGAGAGTAGACATGCACATAGATTTTTGGATGGCCATCGAAGCTCATCCCTGGTGGCGATCACCGCGTGCGCATCTGAAGAGAGTGCTGCTCCTCTACCAGAGCCAGCAGAGACAGAGATGGCATCGTGCCCAATCGACTCTTAATACCTGGTCGCTATCGGAATTGAACCAAGAACTACTGAATGACGCACGTGAAGAAATATTGGACAGAGAATGTTCCCAGGAGCTCAAGAATCTCAGGAAGGTGCGAAATACATGCCCGTCCAATGACACTCCAACTAACATCACCCTTCCGCTTTCTGCTTTCCGCTCCCCCTCTCCCCTTCTTTCTCTGGCCTCGTGACCCATACACACTAACCCCCCGGCATAATGTCTGTCGATCAATCACTGTTGTCTACAACCCCCCCTCTCATAACCGGCATCACGTCCGCTGATCATAAAACTCCTTCCCTGGCATCACGTCCGTTGATCAAAAATTTTACCTACCACGCTTCCATAAACTATATATACTACTGGCTGGTGATCGTCAACCAAAACCTACCCCCCCTTCTCTTAATCGTCGTCATCCACAGGTCAACGAGCGCTACTTAGCCATGGCGGCACACCCCGCACCATCTCATAATCACATGAGGACCCCAAGCAACCAAAAGCGCCCTACATCGCCCGGAGAACACACCCGCTCGGACTATCCGGACCACAAGTGCCAAAGGTCCTTTCGCAACAACACATCCTCTGATTATCAACCCCACAACGGGCTGCTTCTGGCGTGTGCCATCTGCCTTGGAAGGCAACGCCATCTCGTCATTGAGTGCAGGGCCACCTCCACCTGGGACAAAAAGCACCCCACCTTCACAGAATGAATTCACAAAGCGTTCTTCTCCAGGGACAAAGGAAGGCGCATCTGCGCCAAGTGGCAACACGAAGAAGGTTGCACTGAGCGCCATGACACCAAGCATCTATGCTCTGGGTGTGGTGCAACAACACATGGTGCCCAGAGATGCCCTCATGCACAAAAGGCTGCATCCAACGACACCGTATAATGTAGAGGCTTGGGAACGAGAGCTCAACAAGTTTAATTTAAACCATCGCTTCAGTAAGATCCCGGAGGGCCTTCACCGGGGATTCTGTATAAACTTTCCATCGATCGAGCGTGTACAATCCCCCCCTAACAGAGATTCCGTTCTCACTTATGTCGAAGAACTCCGTAAGACAATAACTAAAGAAATTGAAAAAGGCCACTACATCGGCCCCCTCACACTAGATGCCATCACCAAACTAATAGGACCCTTTCAGTCATCCCCACTATCAATCATACCCAAGTCAGACCGCCCTGGTAAATACTGCCTCGTACAAAACTTCTCATTCCCCCATTCCCCGAACGAACAAACCCCCAATCCTTCCATCAACTCCCATACCGATGCACACGACTTCCCAACAACATGGGGAACATTTGCCATCGTATACCTATTACTCGCACGCCTACCACCAGGATCCGAATTAGTGACTAGAGATGTTGCCGAAGCCTATTGCACAATCCCCTTGCACCCTTCGCAATGGCCAGCAAACATAATAAAGATATCAGGCACCCACGGATGCATGGACACCTGTCTCGCCTTCAGAGCATCACCATCATCAGGCATATATGGTAACATGGCCAATGCCGGTACAGAAATCATGAGACATCACGGCATTGGACCCATGGACAAATGGGTGGATGATCATATCTTCGCGCGCATCAAGCGTGAATACCTCGCAGCCTACAATGACCTAAGGAAAGTATGGCAATCCGAAATCACTTCACCAGAACCCCAGCAACTAGGGGCTAGGTTTTTATTCTCGGGCAGAACTCAAGACAACGACGTAACTGAAGAATTCAACGAAAACTGTTCACAGCCGATTCAAGATCTGTCAAGGAGATCACTGAGATCCACTCATGATGCATCATTCTCGTACAGCTTCGAAGACATAGATGCGTTATCAAAATACCTTGGGATCCCCTGGGAGAAGTCGAAAGATCAACCCTTTAGCCACTCCACAACATACATAGGTTTTCTGTGGGATCTCAAAGACTACTGCGTCTCACTAAGCCCAACAAAAACAACGAAGTACCTGAAGGCGATCCATGCATGGCGCAAAAGGCCAACCCACGTTCTACAGGATGTTAAAGAACTATATGGCAAATTACTTCACGCCTGCGCAGCCCTGCCACGTGGCAGAGCGTACCTAACGGGCCTCGAGGCCATGCTAAAAACAAGTGCTGCAAAGCCACTTAGAGCTTGTACGGAAACTGTAGTTCAGTTGAGGTTCACACAGTTCTTGGATTGTTCTTGTTTGATGAGTGGTGGAGAGATCCAGGCCAATGACTCGGAGATTGAAATGTTGGTATCCCTCCTGATGGTAGGATGTCTCTCACTCCCTATCTTGCCTCTGCCGATACTTGACGTGAGCACATCCGGCAAGTACTGATCGAACTTTTTAATGTTCTTGGATCAAACGTCATGGAACTAGCGGCACCTGTGGGAGAAGTAGATGAGGGAGCCAAGTGTGCTGACTGGACGGCGGAGGAGACCACTGCGCTCATCAAGTACTTGCATGTACATCGCTCAGAACGTGCTGACGCTGGGAACTTTTGCCAAGTGACATATGTCAATGCTGCAGAGCACATTTGCCCCCTCCATCGGACTGGTAAGATCAAGGATTACAAGAATGTGTCGATTAAATGGGGATCGGTACGTCCTTCTCTACTCTAAGTCTGCTATATTGACGTTCAGCGGATGTAGATCAAACAAATATACAATGCAATTATGACTTATCACAGAGGATCAGGAGAACATTGGGACAATGAAAACGGTGCGAACATCTGTGGAGCGGCTGACACGGAAAAATGGGGCAAGTTTGTTGCCATCAAGGTATGTATTTGGTACGAATAGATACTAATATGTTACTGAGTCGTTCAGAGAAATACAATTATGAGGCCCTTCCGTAACAGGGGCTGGGAGTACCTCCACTTCATGGAGGATATTTTTCCACAGGGCAGCGCAACTGGCGCTCATGTTTTCCATGCTGGGATGTCAAACCCCACCCCTACCATGACTACTGGCAGTACCGCTTCCGTTCCTTCCATCCCCCCCACTGCTGCCACATCAGCCGAAATTCCTGACCCCGCTACCGCATCCACTTCAGCTGGAAAGCGCTCGTTTGTGGTGATGTCCACTGATATCACAGCAACGGAATCCCCCTCTGGGCCCTCCCTTCTATTCTCAACAAACCAGCCTCCCCAGTCGACTCTGGTCTCATCCGTTCACGACAGTAAGCGCAGCCGGACGTCCACACGCTCTTCCAGCAAGGCAAAGCCTCAAGCCACCAATGCTCACACCGTTGCGGTCGTATCAGTCAACAATACAATCCGGCACCTGGGGGACCAGCTGTCAACAACGTTCATGGATCTGCTGATCGCGGTTCAGACAGCCACTCAGATGTTGTACAAAGATGCCGAGATCCTTCCCCATCACCATGCGTTCATGACACGTCAGTTCTCTGGCATATCTAATGCTGCAGCTGTCTTTATTTCTTTGCCTGATGAACAAGCCCAGCGTGCATATGTAGTAGATATGTACAACTCTGCCCAAGAAGGAATGGGCCGTAGCACATAGAATCCCCCCCCCCCATCATCATCATGTAGCTTCATATCTTGTGTCTAGTTAGTGCTGCATGTATATTCGCTCCAGAATGCATACATTTGCTCCTCCGAACACGTCATAAATCGATTCAATGCAAGTACGACATGCAGTAACTACGCTAAACAAAAACTGCCACTTCGTCTTCGAAGAAATCTGATTCTACGTCTGATTCCGCATCCATGTCACCCCTCTGCGCTCGCTCTCCTAAGACAAACTGATAGTCATTCCACATTTCCGTCGCAATGTTGTCCCGCATCCTGTGCACGAATAAGTCTTCTTCTACACCTGTCGCACGTCCCATAGCTTGGAGATGAACAGGAGCACCTTCACCTTCATCGTCTTCATCAGCCATGAGGTCGCCTGTGCCCTCCCCATTCTGATCGTGCGTATAGGTGAAATTGTGCAGTGCACAGAGGGCCGCGGGAATTCGTGCCTGTACGTCGATGTCGTATTCTGGTGCCAGGAGCAGTATTCAAAACCAGCGCTTCAAAATGCCAAAAATACGTTCTATCACATTCCATGCAGATGCGTGCCGCAAGTTAAAGAGTTCCTCTTTATTCATCAGTCTGATGGGAACTAAGAAAATGGAAAAAGGAATGAAAAAAGGAAAACGTACCGGGTGTTGGCATGGCCCCATTCCGCAAGATGATACCAAACACCTCGGTAGGGGACGAGCAGCTCTCGACGTGAGGGGTAGCCAGCATCAGCAAGAAGGTATTTTCCAGCAGGGATGTGGAGATTGGCAGATGTTGCATCACCATATACATGAGCATCCGTCGCAGACCCTTCCCACCCTGTCAATGTAAAGACGAACCTCAGACCGAAGTCACAGATAAAAAGCCCATTCTGTGAGAGGAATCCTTTGTGATTGCGATAGTTTGAATGTATGATTGTGGGGGGGGATACGGGAATGTGGCAGCCATCGATTGCACCGATTGCATCCCGAAAGTATGGCCAAAACTTGGGGTTGTGGCATATTTTTGGATGGACGGCTTCACCAGTTGGAAACTGTACGTAGATGGAATAGAATGGTGGGTCTGAAAATATAAAGAGCAATTTCTTGAAGTATCTGTACACAAATATGTGAATTGTCGCATGGATTTTGTATTGAACTCACCGAGATATCGTATTGTTTGATCGCTGAAATCGTTCGCCAACGTGCCTGATTGTCAGGCCAGTTACACATGTATACAGGAAAATCGTGAGCTGTTCCTCCAGGGTAACAAACTTTGAGTTTTTATGGCCAATACCTCGAAGCTCCTCGACGAGCTCAACAAAAACCTCCTTGCTCATACCAAACTCACAGCGGATACAATCAGGATGACCGGTCAAGACTTCCTGGACCCACATTTCTCCGGAGAGTCTGGAGGTGTGGTATGGTATTGGGTCTCTGCGCATGCTGGAACCAATCAGCTCAGCCAACAAGGCCAGAAGTGTCTGGAGAAGGACAAAGATTTGCTGCAGCAGGGCACAGCGTACGTTCAGATGATCAGGCGGTGTGAGTCAAAGTGTGGAAAGGCAGTATAAACCAACCAAACCAACACCAAAGACAAATAATGTGTGAGTGGTGGTTTGCCTCCGCGGAACCTGGAGTGCAGAGAAACCTAAATGTGTGGGGGGGACTTCAAGTAGAGGGCTCCTGGCACAAGTCGTCGACGAGTTACGCAGGAGAGGATGAATGGATGCTGATTGAGAAGGGGATGCTGAACAGAGCAGGGGTGTTCAGCCGAAAGTACCTGGGGGTAATGGACCTTTGATAGAATATGTTCCTGGCGCAAGTCGATGACGAGTTACGCAGGGGTGAATGGATGACTAAGCAGGTGTGCTGACAGAGCACAGATGATACAATGATATAAATGAAGACAGATAGACTCTTCCAAATGAGCCTCAACTGTCGACGACAAGATATGCTGAGCTGAGCTGACTTCTGAGTGACTTCTTGATTGATTCTGATTGATTGTGGGTAGCTAAGTACATGGGGGTTTATATACTGAGGGGGGAGCACAGTTTGTGACAAACAAGGCACAAACACTTGGTAAGTAATGAGTAAGGACTGAGTAATCATGATGAGTAAGCGAGAAATGATAAGTAAGCAAGCAAAGAGGATTGGTAAGTATTGGCAATGAACGAGTCAAGGATAGTCAAAATATCACAAAATGAGTCAAACAGAATCAGAAACTGAGTAAGCGCACTGATATCACATTAGGGGGTGGCGATGCAAGTTAGATCTCGGCGGAGACATCTCTAGATCCAAAGATGGCATGACAGATGGATGGTGTTTCCAGATAGGGAAGTATTAATTCCAGAATTGAAGGGCATGAGTCAGGTGTCAAAGGGGGCTAGGGCGTTGGGGGTCTGTGGGGCAATGAGAGCATACGCGATCGCGTCTCCCACCCTTCCATCCTCTCAGCGAAGTTAACAAAAACTTCATGAACGGGGTTCTGACGGAGGAGGAGGAGAAGGGGGAACGTCTTCTGCTGGATCTTGCAGTAAGAAGGCAAGATGCATGTCATACTCGTCATGAATGCGATCAGGGAGGCTGGAGGACAGTAGATTATACTGCAGCTGTCGCAATGCGGGAAGAATGATGGACGAGACTGGAATAAAGATGGTGCAAGGAGCAGGGAGGAATGATCCATATGCTTCATCAACCGGGGAGACTGAAACGACCACATAAGACCTTTCTAACCGAGTGACAGACCTGAGGCGACCAAAGAACGTCCTTCTGGAAGTCATACTGACAAGGAGAACACGCTGACCAAGCTGCATGGGATGAGATGGGGCTGACAATGACGGGATGAACCAGGGGGCTTCAGGACAGAAGCTGGTGGGAATGCCTGGCAGATATATGTAGCCACCGTCTCTGGCAAATGAGACAAGCGAGATGATTGACGAAGAGGCAGCCATGATTGATGGACTTAGCGAAATGAGCGTCTGATGGATGGAGTGCTGTAGAAATGTGCAGGGTGCGAGGATCCTCTCCAAATTTGGAAGGAAGAATCGTGGGGCTGAGCACTTTAAGCGAGCATGGGAATGGAGTCGATATCTTTGGAAATGGTGGAGATACGACGAAAACTGGAATGCCGTACACAGGCGCTAAAAACCTTTAATGCGCGCTTAACTCGCTTCCTCTTTTCTCTTTAGCACTGATGACTCGTTCTTGTGCGAAGGATGACTGTTAACGTCCAACAGTCTTTCTACGCATGAGGCCTTTAGTCTTCATCTGCATGCTTGGGCATTGTGCGCAACTCGTCAACGAGTTAGGCAGAGTCAGCTGTAACCATGTCCACAACACCTTTGGTGTGTGACAGCGGCATGTTCAATCCCCGACATGCTGCCGGGCCTTGTGCCGAACTTGTGCGCCACTTGTCAAACAAGGGAACTGTGTGAACTTCAACTGAACTACAGTTTCTGTACAAGCTCTTATGCCCCATCGGGCAGACAAAAGAGTAGCCAACGACATCGATTGGTGGACAGACCAGCTACAATCTGGCAACATCCAACGCTCCATCTCCCCGCCCAATAAACTCATCAACATATTAGCCTTCTCCGATGCTAGCTCTAAAATTGGCATTGGAATCAAGATCGGTGAACACTGGCGCACTTGGAGACTCATCCCAGGCTGGGAAAGCAGCCGAGATGGCACCAGAGACATCAGATGGGCTGAAGCCATCGCCTTCGAATTTCTGGTCTATGCAATCGATCGTGTCGTTGCAGACAACAGCTCAATCATCACGTTCGGAGATAACACTGGAGTCGTCGAAGGCTGGCAAAACGGTCGCCATCACAATACCCAAGTCAATGAAGTTTTCAAATGAGTTCACTCATTCGTTGCCAGGTCCCCTCGCATTAATCAAATACACACAAAATACATCCCAAGCGGTGCCAACCCAGCAGACCCCTTATCAAGGGGAATATACGGACATCCAAACCTTCTCCTCCCTCCAATCCCTATCCCTGTACAAATCCGACCTTTCGTCATCGATGCAGCTGCCCCCCCCCCAATGCTACTGAGTTGCGGCTTAGGAGAGAAGGAGCATACCCTTCCCCAGCAGCCAAAATCATTGACCGTGCTCAAATCGCTCTCGAAACGAAGGAACGAAGGCAAGCTGCAGCCACACACGAGTATAGTCTCGTCCAACAATCCCTCCTCGACAACTAAACCAGAAGTTCGGCAACGTTTTGATGCTCCACTCATGACACCTAACCACTACCTATCATCCATGGCCCCTCCCTGCCCCTACCGCCCTGGCCTAACCCCGCGCCCCTCACCCCTACGCCCACACTGCCTAGCCAAAGAATGTCTACAGCTATGGCAACCATCTCCCACTCAATCGAGAGTCACACGCGTCCCAGAGGAAGAAGGCACTCACACCATAACAGAGCAACAAGTCGATCGCATCCTCGAAGTAATCGGAGCGTCATGGGCAGAGAAAACCAAAGAAACTTACAGTGCTGGATTACTCACTTACCACATATTTTGCGACACCCACGGAATATCAGAGGCCCAGAGGGCCCCCATCACAGCCAACACCCTGCTCGCTTTCCTCTCCAGCTGTGCAGGATCCTATTCAGGTTCAGCGCTGTCGAATTTCATGGCCGGCCTGCGAGCCTGGCACCTCCTGCACGGGCTACCCTGGAACATTAACCCGGATGAGCTCTGCGCTATACTAGAAGGAGCCTCACGTTTAGCCCCCACCTCATCCAGACGAGCCCTCCGCGAACCCTTCCATGTGAACACTCTAGAGCTGTTCCACTCTTTAATGGATCCAGAAAGCCCAAAAGACGCAGCAATATTTGCTTGCCTAACGATTGTTTTCTACTGCATAGCCCATTTAGGAGAATTCACCGTACCAGCGATCACACAATTCGACCCACAGAAACACATTACCAGAGCTCATGTCCAGCACTTACACAACCTCAGCGGACTACCCGTGATGAAGTTCCACATTCCCTGGACAAAAATGTCACCAACTGGTGAAGACATACAATGCACTCCCCTTCGAGGAGCCATCTCAGACCCAATCGATGCCCTCGAACGCCATCTACACCTCAATCCGGCAGAGAAGTCTGCACATCTCTTTGCCTGGAAACACCCCATGTCCGGTCTCCGCCCTCTCTCGAAAACGGAGGTACTCAGGCGAATAAATACCTTAACAACAGCGCACAATATCCCAAACATCAGGGGCCACAGCCTGAGGATAGGAGGAACCTTACACTACTTACTTCGAGGCACGCTGTTTGACATAGTCAAAACAATCGGCAGGTGGGCAGGAGACTCCTTCACCCTATATCTATGCCAGCACGCAATGATACTAGCTCCATACCTCAATGACACCCCAGCTTTACTCGAACATTTCACAAGATACACGATGCCACCAGTCCACTAACATCCAACAGTAAGCACCCATCTCCTTTTCACAGGGCTAAGAGCTTCGCTGTAGGCGTCGCTGGGCTCCTTCATCAAAGGGACACAGCTCACTCTTCGCCCCAGATACATTTCCTCCTCCGGGCCGGAAAACCCTTCGGGTTTCCACCCAATTCACAGTTCCATCGTCAAGCTTTTCGTCCCGGCATATAGATCTCACTTAGAAACCGCGACATCTCCATTTCCTTCTCTCATTGTATGTAGTTTCCCACTGAGAAACAAAGCGTTCGAAACACATGGAACACCGACAAGAGTGATTGTGTAATGCCGTGCTTGCTTAAGTAAATATTCCCCAATTTCTCTGCTTCAGCTTCCAGGCTTCCATCTGAACTATGGGATCACATTTTCGATTTCGCAACTTACGCGCCCTACCTGCTAGTTCCTGAGATCTTTGAAAAATTCAAGCATCTTTGGACCTCCCTACAATTGAAATATCACCCTGCACTTTAGGCAGGCAGTGGTGGCTCATGGCTATCCGGCCATCTCTACCGAGCCGTTTACATCAGAAAAGTTCAATGTCTTTCTTCGCTTTGCACCATGCTACTGAAATACGCAACAGGGAACGGAATTGTGGCAGAAGCCGAACCTTTCGGACAGTGGACACAACGGTTGGGTGTTGCCATTCGTGACCATCCTACCGGTGCAGACACAGAAGTTGATTGGTATCTGGTTGATATCATCGAGTGTCTGCCTAATATTGAAATCGTTTCGTTCGCAATAAAGTTCACCCCTGACAATATCCCACCGACGATGTCTAGTATGCTCAATGCTTTGTGATACTCTGTATCTTCGATACCTGTCCTTGACTGGACAACACTACCTCAAAACCTCCACGATACGAACTCGTGGAGTCGTTGGAGAGCCTTTCTCGATTGCACACCTTCCATTGTCCGTACCTGTCGTGGGATACCGAAATTTTCCCCACTTCTATCCTCTCCTCTGTCAACACAGTCACACTTACTTTTGGACCCCCGTTAGCCAAAATCCTCGCGGAGAACACGTCCATCAGTCTTTGGAAAGTCATTTTCGATACACGGTGGAATCTAATTTCGTGGGAAAACTTTATGCACGGCTACGGAACATTCCTCACTTCGATTCATTTCGACCACATTAACTCCGCGCAAGATCTCAGTGACTATTTCGACATGGTGAATCGACGGTGTCTAAATCTCTAGATGACTATTCGTGTGGCTGTATTTTTGGGTATGCCCTTCGTTGCTTCACTTTTCCCTCCCGTCGGATATCTGGGCCTCGTAGCCCCAGAATTCCAAGAAACCAGATCCCCCCATCGAATGTCGTTCTTGAATCTTGCCTTTCTCGCTGTCATGACGCCTGCACTTTAGGTGGTCCGGCTTTTATGCCCCCGTAATGGGCAGCGCCTCCTCACCCACCGTCAAGTGGTCACCTTATCGTACGAGCTTGCAGGAAGTAAGTTCCACGTAGTAGACCACGAAGGGAATCTATTGTTAGGTGCGTGTGTGTTTCGGCCTTGTACTTCTTACTCATTCCCGTCGTGCAGACAGGCTCAGAACCATGTGACGAACGAGTGTGAAGACGTCAGGAACGGAAGTCGCAAGGACTTCTCTGCTTCTTTGAAACTTTGTATGCGTATGGTGGCGGTCAGGGAAGGGAAGTCTGGTTCGATGACGAGATCAACCCAACACTTCTGGCCTATTTGTGCGGACACGAGGGAACAGCAACAAACCAGACGCGTTCGCTGATAATGTCTGATGAACAGCGCAGAAGACGATATTTTCCAGTCTTGAACCACTGCAGACACTTAACTTACATCTCCAAAAGGGGAGTGAGAAGAGTAGGTCAGAGTAAGTGCAATGATTCCATGTCTACATCAGTGATACATGAAAATGTCCTTGTCATAGTTAAAAGGTCCGAGGCTGAACAGTAAGCAAGAAGATATCTAGTATCTGAAGGATGTAATGTCCGAAGGTGAAAGGCTAGTCCATCAGTCCACCTGAAGTCGATTATCCGTTAGCGCAGCATCACCTTAAGGGATGGGGTACGAACCAAAGAGCTACCACCACACTTCTTTGGCTCATGCGCTGATCCCACAGTAAGAGGCGTCCACTTGTGTCGTCTGCACATTAATTCTGCCAAGCTCGGAAGCCAGGTTTCCTGTCAGCGTATTCATCGCAGCTTGCGCGACGTTAAACCCCTCTAGCGACACATCCACTGCGAGAATAAAGATGCTCGTGCTGCCGTATGTGACGTTGTAGCACGTCCCGCATCCAGGAGAGTCCCAGCCCGTAACGGTGTACACGCCCCCGACGTTGGGGAAGTTGGGCAGCTCTCCAAGCGTATTGTACCCCTTGGTTTCGAGTCCATATTCACCATCCGAGCAGGCTAGATTAGAGAGGAGTTCGGAGGAATTGTCGTACGCGGTATCGTAGGACAGAGTTTGTGTTGTTGTTTGGGAGAATGCAGGGAGAGCGAGCGCAAGCAAGGAGAAGATGGAGGATGCGAACTTCATTGTGGAGGTGAGTGGAGTACCTGAAGGGCACAAGTGCGAGTACTTTGTGAGGGATTCGAAAGAGGCTGACCGAGTGGTTTTGTCTGAGGACAATAAGCCACAGAAGCATCTCCTTTATACGATTCAACTATCGGCGAAAGGCAGGCCAGAGAAGCCGTTCGGCAGGCATCGGGAGAATGTGACATTCACCCTGCCCCAGCGGGGATTCTCTTTGACACCGTGCCCATCAGAGCAGTGGACGCGGACAGTAGGCTAACGGAAAGCAACACAGCAACACAGACTTGCCAAGTGTCAATTGTGACGCGGAAATGAAAGTAAACGTATTAAGGAATCAGGCCCAGTGCCGCGGACTGCATCCGAAAGGCGAGTCGAGTGCATCGATGATCATGGTCCGTTACCCGCACGGGCTTGGGTCGATGTCAGTAAGCACACGTACTAGTTAGGCATGCATGCGGGTGCCCACGTGAACACTAAGTGACCCGAGCCTGTCGTCGCTCTTTCGTGAGGCAGTTCGCTATTAGCCCGAAAGGAATTCATTGGCGGGCATCTATGCCCTACTGCGGGAAGATAATTTTAAAGTCTAACGACAATTCAAGAGGGGTGTAGCAACTTATTTTCCTGCCAGATATAATACGCATTGCTTGATGGCCGGAGCCCGTGGCTGGGTAGAGGGCATAAGTTTTCATAGGAGTCCTCGAAGGAGTTCCAAAGTGGCTGTCGAGTCATATCCGGCCATAGGTGCCCGCCGAATGAGCTCGGCGAGCAGCTTGGCTGTGTAACCAACACGACTGGGGCGGTAAACTCAAATCGATGAAATGACGACGCACCACATGCTAGGAGGCCTCATGTCCCCTGGTCTTCGCGCGATCACTTCCCGTTCCCCAATTACCTGATCATGACACTTGAAGTGCCTAAACATGATTGATGTCGAATCACTGCCAGCTAGGATACACTGCCGGTCGGGACGCTTGTACACAGTGGCATTGCCAAACAGCGCTCAGTTGCAATTGGCGAACAAGAAATGTTCAGCTCGGCTGGCACGGACATGAAACGTGTCAGTCTCTCGGTCATCTTACTCCGATCATACTGAGTGCTCCGAGACCACATGGACATCATAGCGGCTATCTTTACTATTGTAGCAACGCAGAGGCGTCCATGGTCAGAGTTCCGCTGCAAAGATACTTATCCCATTTAATTTTCGTACAGTGCAAGAATGACCATGTACATCATGAATGTGCCATCTAAAGGAAAGCGAGAGTACGAGGAATGATTGGTACATAATTGCATTACTGATGCATACAATGGAAGAGGCAGTTCAAGTTTCAGTGTCCTGGTAGCGTGAACTCCAAAGTCTGGAAAAGGGAATCGACCGCACGGCACCTTGGGCGGGTAGACTAACAACCTCGGTAAGAACGGGACGGTAGGACGGCGATGAAGTGATACACCACCATTCACTGAAGGAAACCGCAGTACGCCGGGTCCACAGGCGTCGACTGCACGTCCACCCTCCCCAATTGGGTTGACTGTCCGTCTGTCAAGTAATCCATTGCTTGCTGTGCAACATTAAACCCCTCCAACGCGCTATCTACTGCAAGGACAGAAATCGACTTGTCCTCGTAGGTGAGGTTGTAGCAAGTTTTACAAGCGGGTGAGTTCCAGCCCGTGACAGTATATGCCCCTCCGACGTATGGGAAGTTTGGAACCTGTCCGAGCGTTGAGTACCCTAGGGTTTCCAGTCCGTTGGAGCCGTTGGAGCACGCTAGGTAATCAAGAGATTCAGAGGAGTCATCGTAAACCGGATCATAGGAGAGGGTTTGTGTTGTGGTTTGGCAGAGTACGTAGAGGGTAAAGGTGGATAGGAAAACGAGGATAGATGCGAGCTTCATTTGGAGCGTAGGACGTGATGAGGATATGGACTTTGAACAGTGCAGGTGGTCGAAATTTCTCCAAGGTGGCCTCCCTTATATGCCTAGGTATCGGTGAATATTTGGCTGAATGTAGGACCGTATCTGAAGTAGTGAAGGGTAGTATCTCCGAATATACACCGTGCGTTCACGGTCAGCAGACTGACGGGGCGGGCCATAATGCTTTTTCCAGGCTTCACGACTTCCATCCAAGTGGAAGGAAAATCCAAACACAGTACCGCAAGTAATGTTTTCGATACAATAGCTGGATGGATCGTTAAGCCACTCACCAGTCTAGTATCAGCTTTACTGTAAACGCTCAGACAGAACCACACCGTAATCCGCTCGAAGCTCTTGGCAGCTGGAGTTATCAACACAGGTATTTCCGTCCCCCTTTGAGAGGGCGAAACAGGGCCGTACACCAAAAATACCGGCCTCTTGCAGAAATGTGGCAAAAAGCATGGAATGTAACAGAAAGGCCCAAGGTTCCTGGATAAAAACTGCTCATCAGGTCAGCGCAAGCCGGAGTTGATGGTATCTAGAAGGTAGCACGACAAAATTGGCACAAGCAATGCTGATGGGTGGAGTGTCAGGGATTCAAACCTCTCCTGGTGGAAGTTGGTCCGATGGCTTGCCAGCATGAAACGCGAAAGCCAGAATTGTACTCCTGTGAACAATGCAGGAGGGACGAGACATCCGGACTATGAAGTATGTGTCCTTAACTCGTCGTTTGTCTGCCACAGGGATGAGAGGAGCGGAACTAATGGATTGTGTGAGCTGGCTACTTAAAATCTATGTCGTTTCTAGTTGTGATTAGCATAAATAAATATAAGCTAAAGTCGTCATTCAGGATATGCAATAGACGACAGAGACAAGAAGGCTGTCTCACTGTCATATGCGAGTTATATCTCGAACCCGAGCGAACGCATGCATTCGACATGCTTCTTGAGAACTTCAGCGCACTGACCCCGGTCTCCACCTTTCTCAAGGAAGCAAGCGTCACGGGCGGCCTTTGTTTCTGGGCACGCGCAGCATCTAGACAGAACTGGATATGTCCGGTCCGTAGCAAGGTAGAACGGCAGACGTACGGCTTGAGACCCTTCGGGTTAAGAGGGTTCATTTTGGGATTTGTAGGGTCATATTTCTCCGGAGCTGGAGCTGGCGGTGATGGTGACCACCAGGAGAAGAACTAATAAACGCTCAGAGCTTTTCCTCAGCGACGACCTTTACGCTGACTTACACTGGAGAACATTGCTACAAGGTTTCTGCCAACCGTCGCCGGGTCATTTCGTACGTCGTTATGTTCCTTGCTTATGTAAGGTGCCAGCAGGCTCTAGCGAATACCGTCACCTTGCTCGGGACAGCCCATACTTACCTTTTATCAGGGTCTTGTCTTTGGTGGGTCTCGTGGCGAAGCGGATCGACGATGGCTGCGCGAACGTCGCTGTTGTCCAAAATATTCTGCGCGCTGGCTTCAACTGCTCTATTGGCCAGTCATGTAGCAGGCCAGTCGTGTTCAAACTTTGGCACTGCATCCTCCTCCTCCAGCTGCCTATGCCCTCCTGGATTTGGTGGTTCAAACTGTTCGGAGCCCGCTTGTGGCGGTACTATCTTTGACGGTTCAAATCGTACTCTCGCATCATTGACGTCAGGAGGTTTTCCTAACCTGACAGCCTCTGGCTGCTCTTGCTCTAGCGGGTGGACTGGTACTGGGTGCAATGTATGTACTACTTCGTCCGCGTGTCAAACAGCGTGGGCCGCTGTCAATGGCAATGCCAGCGCAAGTGCTGGGCTGGCTGCGGCGTCGGGCGTAAACGACACCCTAGTTTGTAATACACAGCCAACGGTATATGCAGCCGGTGAAATAAGCTGCCAGGTCAACGTACGTTCATACTATTTGCCCTGATCAGATGTGATTGAGTCTCATGTCGTCTCAGAATCCTACCTTGCAATCACTCTTCCCGTTGCAATCTAATTTGAATATTCTCCGCACCTACAACAGTTCGCTCTCTCCCTTGCACAACACTTCTGGCACTCTTCTTTCTCCAAATGGATCTTCGGCAGCGTACGCCCAACTCTTCTACGCCGGCGTCGAACAATTCTCGTGTACCGCTTCCCCCTGTACGCAGTCGACCTCGGGTTCAACAGACACATGGACTTGCTCCAATCTGCAATGCGCTTGCTTCGAGGGCACCGCATTCTGTGGAGGTGTTCCGTCTCTGAGCCTCAATGGTACTATAAACGCACTCAGTGGCAGTCTCACAGTTTCTTGCAACGGTAATACATGTAATTTCCAACAGGAGGTTCTCGACGGTCTCTTCGGCTCAAGCGGGTTGGCTTTGCAAGGATGCGTTTTCGGGGAATGCGTCAGTCAGGCTGTGATAGATTCCTCCAACGCGAATTCCACCTCGACTGGAAGTAATTCTTCACAGCTAGGCGGAGGTGTCATTGCTGGTCTTGCTGTCGTAGGTGCCTTACTCGGAGCTGGCATCATCGCTGTCGTATGGGGATTATTGCTCCAGCGCGCTGCGCGCAACAAGCCATTCGACGGTGGTGCAGCAGGTGGTATCGGCGTTCGTTGGTCAGACGTCTCCTATTTCATACGACCGTCGGGCACATTCAGTTCAATATTCTCTCCCTCCGGACATGCTAATGGAGAAAAAACTATCCTGGACGGCGTGAGCGGAACTATTGGTCCAGGGATGTTGATGGCTGTCCTCGGTCCCAGCGGTGCGGGGAAGACGACGCTGGTAGAATTGATCGCTGGGAAACCCAAGTCGGGGTTATTCACAGGCTCCATAACATTCCCTCCTCTGCCTGCTGGTAAACGCCCTCGTGTGGCGTTCGTACCGCAGACGGATGTGCTACCTGCATTCTTGACGGTCCGGGAGGCTCTGATATTCGCAGCGTCTCTACGCCTACCAGAATCGCTTTCGGAAGAAAGGAAGGCGGCTATTGTCGATGCTGTGATTGAAAAACTAGGTTTGGAAGGTGTTGCAGAAACTAGGATTGGCGCGACAGATGGATCAGGCCGTGGCATCAGTGGGGGTGAGGCACGGCGAGTGAGTATCGGGTTGGAGCTTGTCGGATGCCCTGATATTCTCGTGTGCGACGAGCCAACGAGTGGTTTGGACTCTGTAAGTGCGTGGCGCGTCGTTTCCGTGCTTAAGGAAGTTGCGAGAGGAGGAGGCGGGTTATTCGGTGCCATAGAAGGTGAAAAGAATAATAGTCGAGGTGTTGCGGTTATTTGCAGCGTCCATCAGCCAAGGTACGTTTCGAATATCGGGCCGGCGCTTCGTCTTATTTCGACCATAGCTCGCGACTTTACCATGCTTTTGACTCCGTTATGCTCCTTTCACACGGACGTGCGTTATATTCGGGCCCCGGTGGACTTGCGCCTGCCCAACACTTCAAGGCTATTCGTGATGCAGAGGTTGCACAAGATAGTATTTCAGAGATGCCAGAGTACGAAGAAGGATACAACGTCGCGGATTACCTGCTCGAGATCGCAAGTGTTGCTCCAGTCGGACTTTTCTCCTCTTCACGCGTGATGGAAAGCACTGTTAATCAGTCGCAAGACTTCAGTGGTCCCAGCGCGAGTCCAACCGCTGACGAAAAGCCTGCTGGTGCAGCCGATGTAGAAGCTTTGTCGAATCGCAGCAAGCCATCCCGAGGCGACTACGCTACAACGTTCCTCACCCAATTTCAGGTGTTATGCGGGCGAGAATGGAAGATAATACGGCGGTAAGTACCCCTCGCAGGGACCTGTGCATGTTACTGAATTGCGCTGGGTAGAGACAAGACGTTGTTCCTTACTCATGTTACAATAGCCGCCATTTTAGGGGTATTCTGCGGTGCGTGGGTTGCGGAGGTTTCATTCAACAACTGAAATAGCGGCCATGATACAGGTGGACTGTATTTCCACACTGGTATCACCATCGCAGGCTTCCAGTCTCGAGTGGGATGTCTATTCTTCCTGGTGAGAGCATGTCCTGTCGTATTTATTGACGGCGACTGACAGTCGGTAGGGATCATTGACCGCATTTTCGTCGTTGAGTGCATTGTATAATGTCGTGGAAGTTCGTTCGTTATTCGTTCGCGAACGGTCCAATTCATACTACAGGTAAGACCTTGATGTTTCTCACCATTCTATTTTCTGATGCCCCCTGAACAGTCCGACCGCGTGGTTGTTATCCCGAATTTTGTTCGATGTTATACCATTGCGAGTCCTTCCGACTATCGTTGTATCGACCATGTGAGTCGCTTGGCAACTTCATGTTACCCGATTTTACCATTTGATTTCTAGTACATATTGGATGGCAGGCTTGTCACCCGAAGCTTCCAGGTTCTTCAAGTTCCTCTTCATTCTCGTATTGTACACGCTCGCCATGACCCTCTGGGTAAACTTTACCACGTTCGCCATGACATTTGTCGATCTCACCATTATCGCAGAACTTCTTCCTTGCCACTTCTTTCCGCAACGGTGGGATCGCAATTTTGATATCCGCCCTTTCGGCATTATACCAGATGACATATGCTGGCTTCTTCGTGCACTTGACGTCCATTCCGCCGGTGTTGAGGTGGCTCCAATGGCTTTGCCCACTCAAGGTTAGTATCCGTGGCAGGAAAATTTGTTGTACTTATCCCCACGATGCCAGTTTTGCCTGGAAGCCCTTTCCGTAAATGAAGTTGGATCTGGGCTCACGATCCAAGATACCTTGCAAGGTGTCCCCATCAGCATATCCGCAGCAGTCATGATGCAAATAGTAAGCACGTCTTCTGTCTGCTCGGCAAGCCGGATTTTCTGATTTTTGTTACAATAGCTGTTTGGTTTCGACCTCAGCAGCTACTATAGAGATGTGCTCGTTTTGTTTGCTTTCATCGCTGGCTTAGGTCTGCTTGTGATCGGCGTGGTTTGGTACAAGGTTAGGGAACAGCGTTAAACGTCTTACGCGTTCCTACCGTTCTCTTCATTGCTTTTACTTCTGTTTTTGGGCTGCATTGTGTATGAGACATTGCTTTGACATCTTTCCTTCTTTTGTCCTCTCCCATGTCCTGTGACCGTATTGACGATGATTCCTGCGCTTACCCTGTTTACATCTATGTCTAATTGACAGTAGCCGATTTTCTTTCTTGTCTTCGTAGGCTACGGCTTGCTTGTCTACTCGTTTGTTATATTCTGCTACCTCAACTGTAGCTGATTAGAGTCACAGAATCCTATCGTTGATACACAGCCACTGCTCTTCCTCTGTAGAAACCAGAACCAACATGGCAGAGCACCCGGCGATGCCAACCCATGGACATTTCCATTGGCTTGATCAAACCAACGGAATTGAAGAAGCAAACAAACAATTCTTCAATAGTGCTGGAATCGCAGAACACTACTCCGAACGCCCCGGCGCAGTAGAGTGTGCACGGAGGTTGGCAGCTGCGATGCTCAAGCTGTATCCTTTCGCCGAGGAGGAAACAACGGTCATGGATTTTGCTTGTGGAACTGGTAAGTCAGCCATATCGATGGTGCCTACTTGCACCACCCCACGCATAGAACCTACGTACCACCTACATGATATGTAGGTCTTATATCCAGGGAACTCGCACCACATGCCAAGTCCATCGTGGGCGTCGATATCAGCCAGAGTATGGTTGATATGTATAATCTCGGCGTTTACAATCAGGGCATCTCTCCTGACGAGATGAGGGCGGTGTGCATACCAGCGATAAAGGAGGATGAAGAGCATCTGAAGGGGATGACCTTTGACGTCGTTGTGGTGAGTGGAGGATGTTATGTTCTTATTTTGTGAATGCGGACATAGGCGTGATGATCGGCGTTTTAGTGCGCAAATGCTTACCATCACTTCGCGTCGATCGACAGTGTCACCAAGTCCTTAGTTTCGTACCTTAAACAGGGGGGCTCGCTCCTGGTCGCAGATTTAATCAAGAGTCAGTCATCTGAAGAGATCTTTCCTCCTAACGCCCACCACATCGTCCCCCACACGGGTGGCTTCACTGCTGAAGAAATTCGGAATGCCTTCGAATGTGCCGGACTTCGTAATTTCAGCTTCACGAAAGCAACGAACGCAACGCCTAGACACGCGACGGAGTCGGTGACCTTTTTCATTGCCCGGGGAGACAAATGAAAGGAGAGATGAACTTCATCAGTGTGAGATTCTCGGTGACGGATATCTACAGTGATCGTATCGCATTCCTTACGAGCTCGTAACTTCATCTGCTGGTACGTACGTAGATTTCAGTCATACACGAACTAATGCCCAGGGATAATACACGTCGATTACTTCAAGCAAAGAGTACCTCCAAAGCGCTTCTTAGTTATTTCATCCACCTTGGATTTCACCTCTCGGAAGGCTGCCCACCAAGCCTTTCCTATCTTCTCCGAGGTCATCCGTTGTGTTACAACTTCAGTTTCTAGCAGATCGTCGTGCTCGTAGAACTCCCAATATCTGCGTAGCAGCACTAACCACCACTTCATCACGGCGATCGTTTTCTCCATTCCCGTATCCGATGTCTCAACGCTCTGCACCAAGAACTTGCTGAAATACTCCACATCTTTCTGGTTCGGAGGGTCTTCCTTGAAGTTTTCGACCCAAGTTTCAATAACCCGCTGTACATCATCCGTCATCGTGAAGTACAGCTTCTCTCCTTTCTTTGGACCTTGCTGCTTTAAGAAGGGGTGTTGCGGGTGTTTGGCCAGAGGTGGGGGCTTTTTAGGATACACGCGAGTTTTTCTTTTCGCGTACTTGAGAACCGTCGGCTCAGTCAGCACCCCTCCATTCTTGAGATGTCGGGCCGTGATCAACTGCTCGCGTTGCACATCGACGGGAAGGGCCGCGAAAACCCCGGGGTCAATACCAAGCTCCCGGAGTTCATCCTCGGGAACGCGCACAGAGGAGGGGCCAACACGAGTGGGACGTTTGGTGAAAAGCGTGCTTTTTCGTGGAGAAATAGTGGTTTTGCTTCTAGGTGCAAGCTGCCTTGTGATCCGCTTGACGTCAGTGGTAGTTCCCTTCACTGGTATCCTTGGACGGCGCTCAGCCGGAACAGGAGGGGGGTTGTCGGGTACAGGAGACTTGGAACGGCGTTCATATTCGTTCTCTAGCTCTTTACGGATGCTTTCCGGCAGTGCATCAAATACATCTCTGTCCACCTGAGAAAATGGAGGGATATCGTGCGCAGAGGCCTCCTCAGCATTGACAGTGCTATTCTCCTGTAGTAGTACCATTTCTTGAGAAGGCGGCTGGACAACAATCTGCGGATGCTCAGTCGGGATTTGCATTGACTCAACCTTGTGTTCTGGCGTCTTGTGTCGCAAGACAGGCTGGAAGGGCAGTCTCGCTTGTGCGGTACTCTCCACCGTGCCCGCCTTCTCTAACTTTTGGATTTGAATACCTATTCCCCGCAATTCCTTGGGATCGAAGTTAAAGGATAGGAGCAGCTTCCAGGCATGGTCTCCTATATCTTTGCTATCACTAGTAGCCTGACCATGTATGCTGGAAAGAGCTATCTGCTTATTGAAGGTCTCGCATATCCCATGCCCCAAGAACTAGATACTATGTTACTGAGTCATCGGCAAGAGAAATTTATGGTCTCTTGCCTTTGGTGCCTCTTTCGGCGCACTGGGGTCGCGCTTCATGATTTTCAGTGTCAGCGATCTGCCACGCACGGATATATTGTGCATTCGTCGCGCGACCTCTTCCGCCATCTGATAGATGAACGTCTCGGTTTGCTCGTTGTTTTCGAATCGGACGCCATACTTAATCTGGTTCGAAGACAAGTTCCAAACTAAAAAGGAGGGAAAGACGTACATTAATGTCGCACGACACAGATCTACGGGGTTTATCTGACTCGAGCTTGCGGTCGTCGATTCCCCTAATGGCTTTGTAAAGTGTCTCTCCAGTACCTTTTCCCAGCGCTTCACAAAGCTGCCCTTTGCTCTTCTTGGCCAACTCCCCCAGGTTTGCCGTACCAAGTTTTTCCTTCGCTTTCTCTCGCGTTGAATGACCAAAGCCATGGAGGTCATCGATACCGAGGGGGTCGAGTACCCTTTGGACGTCGTCGCGCTTCAGATGAAAGAGTCCCGCAGGTTTGGCCTTCCTTGTAGCAATACGAGCCAGTTGGATGTTTTCTGCGATACCGATACTAACTGCACAAACTCCCAGTCAAACCACAGGTAGCAGGAAACTACTTTACGCCTACCGTTGCACCCGGTGGCTGCCTTCACTTCCTCCCTAATGGTCTGGGCTAATGCAAGGGCATGATCGTCCACAGAGATTGGGGCCTCTGCTCTCCGACTCTCCACGCTACGCGATACGTCCACTAACGCTTCGTCAACAGAGACCGCCTGAAGATCATCTGCATAACGCATAAGAATTGTATAGAATTGCAAAGAGAGATCTTTATATCTTTCACGGTAGCTCGTCAGACAGCAACTAAGACGAAGAACCCCATCCCGTACCTCTCGAATTCGTAGGGTATCGTCACGACCGAAGGGCACAGTTGCCTTGCCTGTCGTAGACTGGCAAAGCCCTCGAACCATGGTGCACATGAGAGCTAGAAGAGACATACCTCATACCATTCTTGATGCCAAACGACCTCGCTTCGTAACTTGAGCTAGCAATTTCACTCGTACTCGACGCACCACCTTGATTTCCTTGTGAATGACAGACGACCACAGGTTTACTTCGCAATTGTGGCCGAGTAGTAAGCCCCGCAGAGACGAAGAAACAGTCAAAATCACAATGCATAATAACTCTCTCGTCGTTGACAGCTTTATGCTTTCCCTTGTTCTTGGTTGGAGATCTCAATATGAGCTCTGCGCTACCCATACTGACATCCGTCGTCGAGGTCGACTGAGCGCCCGCTTTCTCTCGTACAACTGGACCGTCCTTATCTTGCGAGTTGCCAAATTCTTCGCGTTCCGCACGTTCTTGAGCTTCCATGACGAGATTCCTAAGTTCTGCCTTCCACATCGAGAGATGGTGTAGACGCGAGTTCTTGTAATACCCTTCGATAAAGTCGGGTGCTATTGATGTGTGGGCTGCTCTCCACTGCGGATCAGCCATAACACGTTCGGCCATTTCGTTGGACCGCCCCAAAGCATAACCAGGGACTCGAGCAGCGTCTTCATATGTGGCAGGATCGGTGGTATACAGCGGACTGGGCGGCGACTTCGATCGAGAAACGGGATCTTCCATCTCATTCCGATTGACCTGTACTTGAGGGCTGGGTGGTGGCGTAGATCTTGAGATTGACTTCAATGTGGTTTGTCCTACTGGAGAGCCCTGAGACGGCTCGGCTCTACCGCCGGGATGGAAAATATAGTCTGTCCAAGGAAGCAATGTGCCGGCAGCTGCGCTCTCGACAAGCCACTCAGGTCTCACGACTTTCATATGCTTGAATTCGCGAATCTTGGCGGGTGTGAGGGAGCATGTAATGATATGGGTTCTGTGGTAAACACTCAATATAACACGAGCATGAATAATAGGGAATTGGAATGCGAACACTAAAGATTTCTTGCTGAGATAAGACTGAAAGACGCCGCCATGCGTAACAATGAGTTTCCGCAATTCTTGCATGGATGGTCTCGTCCATCCATTTATCTTCTGTATGTCAGAAAACCATCTACCAAATTCACGAGAGAACAGACACGCACGTATATTGAAATTCCACGAAAGATGTCGTTCTTTTCGTCAGATGTGCTCTCCAAACTGGTGTTCTGAATTTGCAACTTCGCGCGCTTGCGTTGCATGTACTCCCCCCACTGTCCAAAGTGGGAGGCCCCGTATATCTCAGCATTGGTTTCAGGTCCATTCAGATGGTGCAGCGTCGTCTTTGAGGGCTGTCCAAGGTCTTCAGGACTCTCGCTTCGAGAACGACTTCGCTTTGCGTTCGTTCTGGCCCCGCTACTGATAGGCTGTTCATTCGACACATTGTTGGTATGTTCCATATGTCCCGCTCAAAACAAAATCAACTGGTGTGTGTATCCTTGCAAGGAGTTCATGACTGCGGATTGAAGCCAGATCGCTAACGTCAGCATGTTCCTAGAATGGCGAATCCGCGGCTGGAAAAGGCCGAGCTCTAATACATCTGTCTCGTAGAGTCCAACTATGTAGCTGGTACATGTTGTGGCTATCATGCTGTAGTCCAACAAGGGGTGGATCATTTGTTAAAGTTCCGGCCACGTCCTCGCGGTGATTATAATATATGCCATTTCGATGGAGAAAGTTCGAGTACACATGTAATAGCCACGCCGAGGCTGGCAGCGTCAATACGAAACGCGATCATCGCATCTTGCCTGGTCCATGAAATCGGTCAGTTGCACTACACCATAAGACACCGGGGTTGTCATTGTCAGCAATTCTATGCTTCCCGTCATCTAGATTGGGCGCCTTAGGATCATTCCGGCTATTTTCAACCACGACGCCCAAGCCAAGTTTCATGGGATCATATTGTGTTCACAGCCGGGGGGAAACCCCATTGTTGTCGGGGCGCCCCAAACCAGTACCCTTACAGGTGGAAATAACTGTTGCAAGGTTATTAAGAATGAAACTAGACGGTCGGACATACGAGACTTTTGCACGTGAAATTCCATAGAGTGGGCAAAGAAGGCCAAAATTATCATTCCGTTACGGAAGCAAAAAGCCTAGTTTCGTTGGGTCAGTACTTAACTAGTCGGCAATAGAGAATTTAATACATACAAGAAACGGAAACATGCACCCCAATCGGGTTCGACGATTAGCGTAGTACAGTAACGTATAACACCAGTAAAAAGAACATGCTATGACTACAGTGATTGAACCACAATACTGATGTCATCCAACCAGGGGATATCAAGGTCAAGTGTCAATGCCCTAGAAACGCTAACCGATTCGCCTCCGAGACCTTGCCATAGTAGTTGTAAAGCCCTATTAGGTGGTATCGTAGCAGAACGGCCACCAGCAACAGGCATATTTCGTAACCATCGGTCAATTACGCTGCGCTGGTGCTGTCCACAGACATCGGTGAATCCGTCCGAACATAGTATGAGGTATCTTCGTAGAGGCCCCTGTGAGCGGTCTAGCGGAAAGTGTGTGACCTCGGGCACCGCAGAAATGTATGGTGGGGTCTTGTTCCGCACTAGGAATTCCTCCCACAGAGAAATATCGCGGTTTCCCGGGAAGAGGTTATATAGGATGCGTCTCGTGAACTCCGGAGGCTGTTTAAATGGCGTGTCACCTAAACCTAGAGTTGCAAATAATCATCAGCTATGACATAGCGCAGAACGTCGCGTGACGGCTACTGACATCGAAAAGGGGCAATAGCTCCCAAAACCCGATCATCGACGATACATTCCGATTCTCCTGGGTGTTCCCTTCGCACGCGCTCCACTTCGCGTTTATTCTGTCCGTTGTGCACCCGAGTCAAGACTTCATAACTCCAGACCTGAGGCGAAGTCTCTGATACCATAACTACCGTGAGACTTGACGATGAGCGAAGGCTCCACGAAATGAACCGTTTCTTCGCTTACCTCCTTGGCAATCGCCCAAATTAGCGAGCCACAAGTTAGTGTGATCAGGGTCGACAAGTGCTACAAGTGCAGTGGTACCATACATGCAAAGCCTTGCCCGTTTAAAGTTCTCCCCACCCACAAGTTGATCATTGAGGATGGTATGGATCTGCTGATCGGGCATCCCTATAGCAGCATGTAAACCACCTGGAAATAGCTCTAGGACGTCATTGGCAATCGCATCGTCGAATGCGCGGATGGCACTGCTGAATACGTCCGCTATCAGCGGAGGGGGGACAATACGTCCACCATGCTTTTTGTCAAGGTCCTCCAGAAACTCGCGGACGATGATAGGTACGTGGTGAGCGGCGTGTTGCACGGTAGCGTCTCCAAGATGTCCTGGTAAATTAAACTCATTGAATAGAGCTCCTGAGCGGAAAGTAAGTCAATCAGACATACCATCGAATACAGCGGTAAGAGTCCATATTCGGCCGCCTACGTGCAGCTGCTGCATGGCGTAGCGGTCCTGACTTTTCGCGCCAGAAAAGGGCTGAAAGTTGAGAGCGTCAGCTCTCCACTTCTCACCAGTACCATAAGCAAGGCTTTGAGGGTCGGATGCTAGCGACAACTTATTCCATGCCTCGGACGTGGTGAGATTGGTGAAGGCGCGGGGCCAGGGGCCATCCTCAGGACCACAGATACTTCCAGGAATCTCGTCATACCACGCCACGGATGGCGGTTGAGCTTCCTGCTGTTGCGCCGAGCCGCCTGAGCCAGCGAGCATGGCTGCGGGGAAGGAGAAAAGACCGGTGGACGAGCGATGTGGGGAATCGGGGAAGTGTTGGCCGAACATTCGCCCTGCCGCTTAATATGGACGGCATGTCCTGTACAGCACTTCCGGGATAGAGTTTCACCGTAACGGGGATTACTGAAAGCTGTGATATTATGCGCGCTCCTGAGAGTGCGTATTGCACACGTGGGGACGTTATGGCCCTATAAATTGGCGGACACAGTGTAACTGGTGACAAATTTGACTGCACCAATCGAGATATTCAGGACCACACTTACCGGAAACAACACCCAGCGAGTGCCATCGACGTACGCATGGCACTCTCAAATGAACAGCGGCTCAGGGAAATGGCAATTACCGCGCGTCAAGCGCGTCAGTGTGGTCAACCTGACATTTGGTGAGTAACCGACTACATTAGCTTGTTTACGTAACACAACACACACACAGGGAAGATATACCATGGGTATGCTAATTGCATTGCATTGCTACACAAGGTCTGAGTCGTTTACATGTTACTGTATGTGCGAAGTATTAGGGCGAATGAAATATACAATAGTACAAGGTCCAGCGGTGAGTGGAAATGAAAGAAGAATGCAAAAGAGTGATGAAAAATTTGCTAACCATTCTATGTAATCCCGCTAGATTAAGAGGGCGAGTATGAGCCAGAAGAAAGGAAGACAACTCATTGACGAAATGGATTGCGTGATCCGCCCGTATTAACTGGCGTCACCCAGTATGATCCGATCTCGTCAGTAGCCTCCCGGACAGATGTTGCATATGCCTCCGCATCTGTAGGCGGTGGCTTCCGCGGCGTAAGTTCGCGCCTGAGAACGTTTGGCTTCTTGCACACCGACGAGGCGATAGTTGTGGTGGAGAATCGCGATGTCAACGGATTCGACTTCACAGGCTGTCGGGGTTCAGGCCCGTTACGCGGCATCCCTGTAACCTGGGAATAAAGCGACTCCCGAGACAAACGGTGAGAATCGTAGTCACAAGCCCCGTGGGACTTGCGATCGTGGAGCGACGGAAGGGGAGAAGGGCAACGGCTTGACCCCGCCCTAGAATACTCGTATGCCCCGATCAATTTCTCCAGTTCCCGATCGTGGTGCGCTTCTTCCGCGGCCCGGAGCTTCCAAAGAGCAATCTCTTCATTATCCGGAGGAGGTGGGTTTGGTGAGTGACGGAATAATCCCAGAAGACGCTGTCGCCAGTTTGTCTTTTGATCGAGAGCTTTGGCGGAAGCAAACGCGGCTGTTGCCTTGGCTCTTTTCTTCCGAGCACGTCGGCGCCAGCACCAAAGGAATGCCATAAATATAAAGGCGCAGCCAAGCGTCATTAACAGAATTTCCCACCACGACAGTGACTGACGAGTTGTCGTGGAAACAGGAGATGACAGGCCACTGATCGATGGCAAGGCAGCCGAACCACCGGTCGACGACGGGACTAGCACAAGTTCGGATAAACATGCGCCGAGACCAGGTACGATATTGGTTCCGCTACTGCAATTAGCCGCGACACAGGAACCCCCGCGGAGCACCTGACTCGAGCTCGAGCAAGCTAGACAATTACTTGGACCTGACCCCGAGCAACTCGAGCAACTGCTGTCACAGGACTGGCATGTGGACGAAGTGGCGTCGAAATACTGGTTTTGACTGCAGGTCGCCAAGCAACGGCCGTTGGTAAGTACGGGGAGTGTCTGGTTGCAGCTTGTGCATTGGTTGAAAGCCGAGCCGGAACAAGTTGCACAGTCGGGATGGCATGCAACGCAAGCACCCGAGGAGCTGAAAGCGTTGGATGGGCACGAGCTAACACACTGCCCATTCGATGCAAGCATGTTGTTCGCACATGTCAAACAATAAGTGGCGCTTCCAGAACAAGTGCTGCATGACGAGCTACAGGCTGCCAAACGCTCAGTCAGCAACATGGTCAAGGGATCGAAGCAGGGGGACATACCTGTGCAGGTAAGGTTATCTGTGGGAGATAAAAATGTGCCCGAAGGACAGCTCTCGATGCAATTGCCTTGATAAAGTACATAACCAGGCAAGCAACCAGTGCATTGGGCTTGGTTGGTAGTGGAGGCGACATTAAAGTTTGGTATCTGACAGGATGTACACTTGGGTCCACAAGCTGTAGATACAGTGAGAAAAACGGCCAACCTCCACGTGTAGTGGCAACTTACTATCACACTCGTGCTTATTGTTGTTGGCAATGAGGGAAGAACCCTGGCAGACACCAACGCTGTTGGTCTGCACACACGACCCATTGAGTGAGTAAGTCCCTGAAGCGCAAATTACACAATTATTCGAGGTTGACCCGGTACACGTTTGACACTCCGTAGCGCACGGCTCGCAACTTGTGCCGTTGCTGTAGCTGCCATCAGGGCAGGTTGTGCCGCCAGAGGTCGTCTGGGAAGCAGCATCACACTTCGTACGATCGTTTGCATCCTGCGTGTAGCCAGATTTGCACGTGATACAATCGCCCGAGCCATCAGCACACTGGGAGCAACCGAGTTGGCAAACTGTAGCACAGTTAGCACAGGTACCATAGCGTTAAGATGATTCCTTACTTTCACAGTTACCCGATGAATCGAGGAAGTATCCAGTTGCACAAGCAGCACACTGGGTACCGTTGGATGCTGACGTCCAACCTGGAAGACAACTGCATTGTCCATTCGAGCCACACTGACCATTGATACAGTTGCAACTCGATGGAGGATTCGTAACCGTCGTAGAAAGGCAACGACCGGATCCGGAAATTCCGTCATCACATGAAGTACAGCCAGACGGGCAAGGCAGGCACGATGGTCCATAGTGCCCAGATGCACACTGCTCACACGACGACCCGGAGAAACCCGAAGGGCACGAGCACGTTCCGGATGCAGTACAAACGCCACTCCCAGAACACGGTGGAGAACATGTTGAAGACTCAACTTTGACTAGTGACAAAGAGCCCGACACTCCAGCTGGAAGTTGGCTAACATCTGGGATTGAGTTCCAGAGAATAACGTGACTGTTTCCTGCAGTGACCTCTGCCCACACGTTACCAGAGAGGGCAAGAGATTCGGTGTTACTCAAGGAAGTTGAGGTATTTTGGGAAAGGCTTATGTACGAGCCTTCACCGGAGTAGAGCGCTTTCGGGTATGTTGCGATACCAGGCTGCAATTGCACAGTGAGGGGCAACGTCACCGAAGTATTGGCCGTCGAATTTGCGAATCCGGGTGAAGGAGAGAGGGTCGCGGAAGAGGACGTCAACAGTTCATTAAGTAGCTGGGGGTTCGTCGACGATGTGTATTGTCCAGGAAGCAAGAGTACGTCTGTGGAAATTCCAGAGGCGGAGAGCGTTGCGCCAACTGTAAACGAATCATTAGCGACGAGCTCCACCAGCTAGTTTGCAACACATACGAGTCGTATTCGAGTAACCTTGAAGGCATTGACCTGCAACGCAAAGAACAGTAGAAGATTGCGCGACTGCGAATGCTTCAGCATGCTAGTCGGAATGCAAGGGCGCGGGTACTCACCAACAGACGCGCCGAAGGCAAGAGAAGCAGCGAGGATGCTTGCTAACATCCCGAGCGGTGAAGGAAAAGTGAACGTGAGGGTCGGTGAAGAAGGTTGGACAGAGAAGAAGAGCGCAGGGCTCCGATAGGACGACACTGGGCTGAGTCCATCCCTTTTGTTGTGTCCCGAAAATAAAGGTGCCGGCCCGTTGCCAGCGCCAGCGAGAACAATGGACACTCGGAAAACAATAGAGCTCGGCTCACCGACATTTTCCTTTTTGGGAACAACATGGTGGCTGTGCAACGCTCATGTAGATTGTGTCGAAGTACTGTACAGATTGGTTGATGTGGCTACATATAAATGTCTTAATCTCGAGAAGCGATATGGTAGTGTATGTAAGGGATGAAGCATAACAAATCAGTTCATGGGATATCAGAAAATACCAGGGGACAAGACGTGTTTCCCGCAGTCGGTTATCGCGTAGTAACGATACTCACAGTGAACTAACGCAAAGTCACTGGCATCGGAGGTAGGGCTGTAGGGAGTGGTTTCCAGTGCATCCGCGATGGATTGGGCGTGCCGTACTCCCAATCCTCTTCCTTATCTTCATCGTCTAGTTCATCCTCCCCGTCGCAATCCTCGACATATACACCAACACCAATCCCATCTTCGGGCTCGAGCAACACCTCCCGAACCCCACGTTTCTCTCGGCATTTCAACTTGTTCAAAGCAGCGACGAGGTCCTCTGCGAGTGCGACGGAGTTCGGCGGGTCCTCACGTATCTGCTCCCAACCAACTGGCGGCGATCCCGGTGGTGAAATGAGGAAATTCTTTTCCAACGGGGGAGGTTTGAGGAACTGATCCTCAGAGGTTGGTGAAGATGGACTGATAGTCGGATTTGGCTCTGCACGGTACACTCGGAGAATAGTTTGCTCCCTGTATAAAATAAGCATCACGCGCGGTCAAGGCGCGACCACACATACCCATGAACCGGTTGGATGACCAAAGGATCGCTGTTGGCCTTAGCCTGTTCCACAGACTCGACATCGTTGTATACCAAAAGTATACGGGAGAAACAAGATATCGGAACCCAATGAGCGATCTCCCCGTACACAGCAAAGTATTCACGAAGCGCCCAAAGGATAACCGGCTCAAAAAAGCTTCGTGGCACTTGGGTGATGATAAGCGTGTTGGTGGGCTGAACGGCCGAAGGTGACGTTGGCCCGGATCGTGATGTGGGAGGGATGATAGACACTGGCGAAGATAGCATGGCTGCTCTACAGTGGCTCTTGGAGTGGAGGTCAGCAATCAAATCAGCCGCCAATGTTATACTCTCCAGCAACCTGGATTATGTGATCTCCACAGCCGTGGCAGTGCCGGCAAGCCGCTGTCTGTTTAGTTTCAGGGTACCGTCAACTGTGCAGTGTCGTTTCTGGGAATTCCGAGTCGCACGACTCGCATGGCAAAGCACCCACTCTTCCATGTGGAAGGCCAACTGTGCAATCACTGCCAGCCGGGTGCTGTACATGGTTTTCGATCGCCGCGCAGCGTACAAAATCATATCCGGAACCCTATAGCTATACTGTAGACGTACAACAATGCGGTCTTTCTACCCCGCGCTTCTATCTAACTGCTTATCTCTTCGACAGCCACCATCACGGCACGCCCTTGAGAAGATGGATAATCTCCACGACAGGAGGTTCAAGTCATGCACGTAGCCGTTTCTGCACTGCCTCCTGCTTCTCTTTCAAAGCCTGGACCCTCTCCTCTTTGCTAGCGTCGTATGCGACCGTGACCTGATTGAATCTGCGTAAACGTTAGCATATTGATGCTGTGAAACCTAAAAGCGCCGAAACACACGGATTTTCAGGTGATTTCTGGAATTGCTTATACAGGATGTCCTGTGGGGACTATTAGGTTTGCTACGACCAATTCACAAATCCGGTGTCTTACATGATATTGCTGCAGGCGTAAACCGGGGTGCTTGATGAAACGTGCAGTTAGTTGGAAGATCCAAACTGCCAGATCTCAGATACCTACATCTTCTTTGACTTTCGGCAATTCCGCCTCCTTGTACGCTTCGAATGCTGCCTGTAAACACGCGGGGTTAATCTGTACACTGCCAATGAGCTGGAATGAGATTACCTTGAATCTCCGCTGATTTGCAAAAACACATAAGCATCACCAATGGCAACAGCTGGAACAGCCACTGACCTCAGGATGTCTCTCGATACCTGCAGCTTGTTGGCCAACACTTGCTTTGTCCATCTTCGCAGTCACGATTTCCAGAAGGTCGAGTGCGTTATCGATGCCTGTAGCGGCATAGGTTTCGGCCTCGCCTTGCTCTGTCTCTCTCTCCTTGTCCTTCCCACTGACTAACCCGCCACCTGCAGCAATTGCACCAGGACCAGCGGGCTTGACACCTTTTGCAGTCTTCTTCGTGCCAGCCTTCGGAGCCGATTTCACTTTGGAAGGAAGAGACGATTCCTCCTCTGCAAGTAGCCGTGCATTCTCTGCCTTTCTGGCAAGCTCTGCCCGACGTTTCTCCTCCTTGTCCTCTTTTGACTTTCCAGTTTTTGCGCCTTCAGCCCAATTCTCTGCCTCCTTGCGTTCCTGAGAGACTGAGTGAGCTGCCTTACTTACAAAAGACACCGGTATGACGGCTATGACGGGTGGCCTGCCTTGTCCGCAGCAGCTGCCTGCTGTTTCTTAGCCTCATTCTCTGCCTTTTTGGCTCGCCCAGCCTCTTTCTTTGCGTTTGTGCTCTTGGGCGCCATGCTCTGCAGCAGGAAGGGTCGATTGAAGTGCGATACAAACACAGGATGATGAGTTTTGGATGAGTTGGAAAGACAGAAGCTGATTACGTAGTGCTGATCTAATCTAATCGGATTCTGAGCACAGCCACCCCGATCACGATGTCCATCCGTTCTCATATATAAAAGGACCCCACCACTGACAGCGGCCTCGTGTTCCTGTAACCCAGTCATCAAGGCCGCCCGTGAACGCAGTTGTCCGTTAACTTTACGATCCCTTAGTTCTTCCGTCTTTTTTTCATTTCCTTATTTCCTTATCGCTGTGAGTGGTCATGGGCGACTCTACTGTGAGCAAGTGGGCCGCTGGAACAAGCTGTGAGTCCGTAGAACGACGCCTATGACGCTTATTCAAACGGGTGTGCTTAGATGGACCGGTTCTATCACAGACCGATCTATATCTACTTAACACCGACCTTCAGCTCAACCCAATCCTTCAGGGCACAAACCCTGGGTTCCATCTATTGTTCAACCTTGTGACTGGTATGGAGGTCTTTTTTTTTGCTGTCGCACGCAACCTCGACGTCCTGTAGGCTCCACCGGTGGATTCAACCCAGAAGCAAGAGACCGTGATCTCCTCTTCACTCAAAAGGACGAGCCCGCTACGTTACCTCGTGTCACGCAGCTCATCATCATCACTGAACTCAGCCCTTGGTGCACTATTATACACAATGAGCGCGGCGTTACCATGAGTGATGTGTGCACCGCGATATGGAAAGAGTATGTCTTGAATTTCAAGGGTCAAGGCTTGTCTGACGACTTTGATTCCGCGGAACCAGATATACCGAAAACTACGTCTCTGAACAAGAGTTCAACTCCCTTCCACCACGATTACAAGAACACGTGAAGCGCGCTGCAGCTAACAACCAGCAAGCTGCTAACTGGCAGATGTACTACAACACCCCTACACCACCCAGCCGGTACAAGAGAGTCGGTAAGTCTCGGATTTTGAACTCTACCCACGACCAGCACCAAACTTCCATTTCAGATTGGCTGCGGGACAAAATTTATTTTGATTACTTGACCAAGAAGGACACCTATTCGGTTTCACGGCTCGGGTTCACAGCACCCAACATCTTTGTGATGTGCCTAGCTTCTTGAGTGATATCCGTTGTAATTCCTACGATTTCCTGTTATACTTGTCGCTTTCTTCGGTCGGATCATGTGCACATTGTATCACGAGTTTTTTTCTCGCCCCGATTATCTACATCTACATAGCGATTCCGTTGTCCGCATCTAGCAATTGCCTGTCATAGGTTTGCTATCTTTATAGAGCACCTTACTAAGCCTAGCCAATGATATCCATTCCGATTCCTTCGCCCGAGAGTTCCTATGCAGAAAGGGGAATAGCGCGTGGGCCTCGTGGAACCATTGGTAGCTATTAACGGAAGGAGAGTCGAGAGCCGAAATTGACGTGCCACCAGAAAATCAAGAAAACATACTAGTCCTCTAGAAATCTATGCTGTGTGTCTTTCCATGACATACGCGGTGCTCATGGGCAGTGCACAATGGTACCTGCGTACACACACTAGTTGTCCGCGCCAGACGGGCGGAAGCACTCATCGTCCGACGTTGTACAGCCACGCTTACCTAAGCTGTAGTTCATTACTTCCCAATTGGGGAAGCCTTCATCATCGCCATTGGCCAAGATTTGTGTGAGAGGACCGAGCTATTATAGGGCCCTTCCGCCTTCCTCTAACGCCCCTTGAAAATTGTGTCGTCTAGTGTGGCTCTGGTGGCCAGTGTGGTACCTCGTCCCTGCTTATACCCGTACTTTCGACAGGTGAGCGCACTGACTCGACACTGATCAGTCGGAAGTAACTGAAGGAGTATTTCGACATACGCAGCAGTTGGACACCGACACCGACACCGACACCACTGTAAAAACCGTGGTTTCGCTCCAAGGCACTCACTCCCCTGTGTCGTGCGCTTGACAATGACTAACACCGCTTTTTAGGAGTTTTGCGTGCACCAAACGGTTGAACAATTGTACGGTATAGACTGCCCCCGACGTCTGATCGACCTGTGACCGAGTCATCGCATCTGTGCTATCACGAAATTCCACGCAAGTGCAGTTCTGTATTCCTGTGAGCAACCACGTCGTCTGTCCTGACTCGATTTGGTTCAACGTAACTTTATTCAGATTGCACTGGTGAAATCTGATCTCTTCTATATCCTTATACATTTAGAACTCGCACGAAAATGCTATATGATACACCTGACGGCGGCCCGTTCATTCCTCCTCTTCCTTCTCCAGAGGGTGCAAATCCCCCACCTGTCCTGCCTACGAATCGTCAGGAGCCAGCACCTTCTGGCTGGGCCCACCAGCCCCGCACGCCTTCGCACTATC
The DNA here is from genome assembly GCA_024663395.1 of Pisolithus tinctorius. Classification (NCBI taxonomy): domain Eukaryota; kingdom Fungi; phylum Basidiomycota; class Agaricomycetes; order Boletales; family Pisolithaceae; genus Pisolithus; species Pisolithus tinctorius. The sequence goes on along the minus strand of JANFAH010000005.1, from coordinate 3,033,801 downwards.
CCGTCTACCCTCCTGGACCACCCAATATAACTCCTTTCATCCCCACTGCGCCAAGTTTACACACCACGCCCATCATGCCGTCGCGACCCGACGCGCCCGGTTCATATTACGCACCGCCTGTCTCGCTTCCAAACGTCTACGGGCCACCTGTAGCTCCGCCTCCTGGCATGCCCACCGATATGACAGGCTACCCAAATGTAGCCGCCACTGCATGGGGTCCCCCTCCCGCAGTTCCTCCGCCCCCGCAGGCCTGGCCCCCTCAACACCCACCTCCATCGGCATACACTACGTTTCAGCAACCACTCCCTAACGGAGCCCCTGCTTGGGGACTCCCCATGGGATATCATACACCAGCTGCAGCGTGGGGGATGCCTCCGCCTATGATGACGCCGTACGCATTTCCGGCGGCGACACCTTGGATGGGCCTTACCAATCCACCGCTCGCACCGCAGCCGCCACCACAAGCTGCTCCCCAGACCGATACAGCACGTGCAAATATCAGGTGGACGAGCAGCGTCGATCGGATGGATCCTTTTACAGAAGGACCGCACTGTAGGTTCCATACATTCGCCCCTTCTGTAAACGTTCTCACGCCCGGTCGTTCCCTTTTTTGTAGATGGACCCGTGCTCGAGCCATTCCTCGCCAGAGTTGTGGGTGCGGTCATCAAAATCAACCCGCTGCTGGCACCTCCTGGGGATTCACATGAGGATTATCTTCGATGGAACATGCTATTTCATACGAGCAATTGCTACCGCACGACTGACAGCCGACGATCCTGGATGAAGGGGCGTAAAGCCCCGGCGACGTACCCCCGCCTAACCTATGTCAGGCTCGTCTCTCGTTCGTTCCCGTGGATGATCCAGATAGTCGCGCGGGACAAGTCGGTCGGCGTAACGTGTGGAGAAATTTTGGATGGTATATCCGGATACTTGTACGGTGACGTCGCCAAAAGAGAATACGGGAACGTGTCCAAGTCACTGAAGCGTCAGATTTGGATGGCCTATCAGCAAAACCGTTCTACCGATCCTAATGTACCGGGTGGTAGGCTTGGCGAGGCTCTCAAGAGGTTAGACTGGCTCGGCAACGATACGAGGTTCGGCGGGCTGGTTGTGAATGACGAATTTATCAAAGAAATATGCGGCGATGTGCTCCCTGCCACGTTCGAACTGAAATGCCTGCCAAGTTACCCGCTGACACAACAAGAACTGCATGACCAACAATTGCGTCAGCAGGCGGCACGATCCAGGAACGGGTCGGCATCTAGGTCGCCCGCTCACTCTGGTTCAGAAAGGAGTTCGGCACGTTCTGAAGAGATAGAGTAAAGGCCCCTTGCACTCGTTCTGTTTTCTTTGCTTCTTTTGCTCTTCCTGTTCTATGTACGTGCTGGGAATAGCCCCGTATAATGGTCTGTGCGTTTATTGTTTCACGTATTTGAGCGATTTGTAGGAGACGTATTCCCCGTTTTTTTGTTTTGTTTTTATACCTGTATCGTCGGAAGGTTTGTTGTCGTGTCAGTAGAGAGTGGTGAAATACATAACACTTCATACATGTGTACTTTTCTGCCTGCAGGAGCTGGTGGGTAGGATATGCACAAGCAGGTGACTATGTACAGCGGACGTATAGACTCTGTAATGGCAAACTTCCGTGTCCTGCAATATTCTCAAGGTTTGCGCTCCCTCGCGAGTGATGATCACTACGTAGCAAAGTCCTAAAGCTTGATTCAAGGCCTGATCGGAAGTTCGCATCTCCGCTCTTGCATTCGGCTGACCAATCCTCTCCCACGTGACATTGGTTTTCGCAGGCCCAATCGACAGCTCGCCTGTGCATCAGGCTCAAGGCTCCCAACGGACTTCCCTCCTATGCAGTAAGTAACGGTAAGCTCTACAAACTAACGCCCTAATACGAGACTTGATAGCCATCCTGCGATGGATGAACTCACCGAGGCACGAGCAGCAGCACTGGCTGCGATGGAGAATCGCGAACAAGAACTCCTCAGCGAGCTAATATCTCCTATTGATCGTCTTCCCGACGAGTCACTTTTGCGGGTACTCGAGTTTTACCTTGAGGAGGCTGCGCAGACATGCGACGTGTATATCCGCGCTAAGCGGGAGTTGGCGAGTGTGTCACGTCGTTGGAGAGACCTGATTCTGCACTCTCCAAGCCTTTGGACCCTGCTCAAGGTGACTTCAAGTTGGAGCGAAGCACGTGCGAAAATCTATATGACTAGAAGTTCACAATCTCTCCTCGACATCGTGATCAGGTTTCGTGGTTATGGAAGCTATGCAGACGAAGAAACGCTCCTCAACGTTCTGGCCTCTGGCGCTCACCGCTGGCGCAGTCTCACCATCCATAATGATACCGACGAGTATTACGGGGCTATGGTGCTGGAATGGTTGAATCATTTGTCGTTCCCTTCACTGAAACGAGTTTCGATCACGAACTACTTTGCCCCATTAAGGATGCAAGGGGAACCCTATCAACCTATATTCCTGCGTCCCCAAATTTCCCCTCATCTAGAACAAGTTCATCTTCATGTATATGTTTCGAATGCGGCTCTCATCATCCCTCACCCATCACTTTTGGAGGGTCTTTCTTGCCTGGGACTGACTTCCCTTTGCATTTCTGGCTACGCTGACGACATCAACTTACGCCCGAATTGTATGCAGTTACCTCTACTCGAGGAATTTGTGTGCACACTTACTTATGCGAAGTCACTGATACATGCTCTTGATGCTCCGCGGCTCAGACATTTTGATTGTTCTCCATCTTCCTGGAACGATTCCCCGAGCACAATTTTTGCAGACCTCCACTCCAAGTTCAATAGCGTCGATCACCTCCACCTTTCCGGCTCCACCGCATACGTTTTATCAGAGGCTGTTTGTTTGGCGTTCCCAAATGTCTGCGACCTGCAACTCACTCAATGCCTTGGCGTCTTGTTGGATTCTTGTCCAGCCGACTTTCTGGGCGATGCCCTGCACTGGAAGAATCTGAAGCACCTGACTATAGACTCAACGGTTGGCACTGACTTGGGGTCGCTGGATGGTTTAGTCGCCTGGCTACTGCAGCGACTAAATGCGGGTCAATCGAAATTGCATGTCACAGTTACCGCCCGTGGGTGTGGAACGCCGTCACTGTTTCAGAAACTAACAGAACTCTGTTATCTGGAGTGGTTGGACATTTATTATAACGCTGCCGTGATGCGTCGCCAAAGTCAAAGTGGAAGTCAGGCTTGGGTGGTGCGTATCCATTCCATTGAGTCGGCCTTCCGCAACGCTCACATAATGTAGGAAGTATCAAATGTGCCTCCTTGCGTTGTCGATGAGCTCAGTACCACTCTCACAACAACGTATGTTCGAGGCAGAGTTGGAGATTGTCGGTGTGGGATGCGTGGGTAGGTCATGACTAGCCCACAGGCTCGTGGTTTCATGGTAACTGTTTACATTAATGAGCAGTTTGCCTGCGTGGGCAATCTGAAGGAGTGTTGGCAGCTATCTTGTTGCCAACAGCTCTGCCATGCGTGTCTTGTGCAGGTTTTACCAAAGGGCAATGCAGGCCCCATACCAAATCATGGTGCCCTGTTTACGCATGCACGGGCCAACCAACTTCACCACAACTAACATGCAGACACACGACTTGGTAGAGGCCTTACGTGGATCTCTAACCGCTGACGAGCTGTTTAGGTCTTTCAGGACATCGTAAATGTTTTCCCTGATTTTTCCATTGAGGAATGTACGCAGTGTTAGCTCAATAGTAATCTTACTTGTTATAAATAGCATGGACGCAGCCAAACTCGACGCACGTGCTGTGCATGCCTGGCCTCTTCCTCCAAGATCGCAATGGAAAGTGCGAGCGTTTCAGCTCGTGCCAGGGTCAAGCGGGACCAACTCCAAAATAATTCCAAAGAACGTCAAAATGAATCCATTGCTGGCATTTGTTAGGGAGTTTACTAGAAGACTATTTCATACAACCAATAAAGCAAAGGTCCCTTGCACTCGTTCCGTTTTCTTTACTTTTCTGCTTTTCCTGTTCTATGTACGTGCTGGGGATAAGCTCGTATAATGATCTGTGCGTTTATTATTTCACGTATTTGAATGATTCGCAGGAGATGTATTCCCTGATTTTTTGTTTTTATACCAGTATCGTTGGAAAGTCTGTTGTCATGTCAGTAAAGAGTAGTGAAATACATAACACTTCATGCATGTGTACTTTTCTGTCTGCAGGAGCTGGTGGGTAGGATATGCACAAGCAGGTGACTATGTACAGCGGATGTATAGACTCTGTAATGGGAAACCTCCGTGTCCTGCAATATTCTCAAGGTTTGCACTTCCTCGCCAGTGATGATCGCTTCGCAGCCAAGTCCTAAAGCTTGATTCAAGGTCTGATCGGAAGTTCGCAAGCATGTAATTCTCCGCACTTGCATTTGACAACTGGGGCTGACCAATCCTGGCCCACATGACATCAGTTTTCGCAGGCCTGCTCGCCTGTGCATCAGGCTCAAGGCTTCCAATGGACTTCCCTCCTTTGCAGTAAGCAGCGGTAAGCTCTACAAACTAACGCCCTAATATGAGACTTGATAGCAATCCTGCGATGGATGAACTCACCGAGGCACGGGCAGCACTGGCTACGATGGAGAATCGTGAACGAGAACTCCTCAGCGAGCTTCGCAGCATCCGGGATGCCGTTCGATTGCAAAGGTCCAGAGTCGAAGAACTCATCACACGATTGCCGATATCTCCTATTGATCGTCTTCCCAACGAGTCACTTTTACGGGTACTCGAGTTTTGCCTCGAGGAGGCTGCCCACACATGTGACGTGTATATCCACGCCAAGCGGGAGTTGGCGAGTGTGTCACGTCGTTGGAGAGACCTGATTCTGCACTCTCCAAGCCTTTGGACCCTGCTCACGGTGACTTCAAGTTGGAGCGAAGCACGTGCGAAAATCTATATGACTAGAAGTTCACAATCTCTCCTCGACATCGTGATCAGGTTTTATGGTTATGGTTATGATGACCGTGATGGGATTTTCACTACACTCCTCAGTATTCTGACCTCCGGCGCTCACCGCTGGCGCAGTCTCACCATCTGTGAGGATACCACCCACTTTCACAGGTCTCTCATGCTGGAAAAGCTGAATCATTTATCGTTCCCTTCACTGAAACGAGTTTCGATCTCGAACTACCCTGGCTCATTAACGTGGCAAGGGGAACTCTATCAACCTCTATTCCTGCATCCCCGAATTTCCCCTCACCTAGAACAAGTTAATCTTGATGTAGATGTTAGCGCATCTGCCGCTGTCCACATCCCTTCTGGTGTCACCGACCTTTCCCTTCAATTTTATGACCACGATCACATCCAACACTCATCACTTTTCGAGGGTCATTATTGCCTGGGACTGACTTCCCTTAGCATTTCTGGCCATGCTGTCGACTTCAACTTACCCCCGAATAGTATTCAGTTACCTCTACTCGAGAAATTCGTGTGCACGCTTAGCTGTGCGAAGTCACTAATACATGCTCTTGTCGCTCCGCGGCTCAGACATTTTGATTATTCTCCATCTTCCTGGAACGATTCCCCGAGCACGATTTTTGCAGACCTCCTCTCCAAGTTCAATAGCGTCGGTTACCTCCACCTTTCCGGCTCCACCGCACACATTTTATCAGAGGCTGTTTGCATGGCGTTCCCAAATGTCTGCGATCTGCAGCTCACTCCTTTCAATGACGTTTTGTCGGATTCTTGCCCAGCCGACTTTCTGGGTGATGCCCTGCACTGGAAGGATCTGAAGAACCTGACTATATACCCACCGGATGGCTCTGACTTGGAGTCGCTAGATGGTTTAGTCGCCTGGCTCCTGCAGCGATTAAATGCGGGTCAATCGAAATTGCATGTCACAGTTACTACCTCTGGGTGTGGAATCCCGTCACTGTTTCAGAAACTAACTGAACTCTGTTATCTGGAGTGGTTGGACATTTGTTGTGACGTTGCCGTGACGTGTCATCAAAGTGGAAGCCAGGCTTGGGTGGTACGTATCCATTCCATTGAATCGGCGTTCCGCAACGCTCACATAATGTAGGAAGTATTAAATCTGCCTGCCTGCGTTGTCAATGAGCTCAGTACCGCTCTCACGACTGGGAACGTTCGAGGTAGGGTCGGAGATTGTCAGTGTGGGAGTATATATAGGCCGTGACTAGGCGACAGGCTCGTGTTTTCATGGTAATGATTTACATTGATGAGGAGTTTGTGTGTGTTGCCAATCTGAACGAGTGTTGGCAGTTATCTTGTTGCCGACAGCTCTGCCATACGTGTCTCGCACAAGTTCTACCAAAGGGCAATGCAGGGGCCCATAACAAAACACAGTGCCCCGTTTACGCATGCACGGGCCAACCAACTTCACCATAACTAACATGTAGACCCACGACTTGGTAGAAGCCTTACGTGGATCTCTAACCGCTGACGAGCTGTTTAGGTCTTTCAGGACATCGTAAATGTTTTCCCTGGTTTTTCCATTGAGGAATGTGCGCAGTGCTAGCTCGATAGAAATCTTACTTGTTATATTTAGCATGGACACAACTAAACTTGATGCACGTGCTGTGCATGCCTGGCCTCTTCCTCCAAAATCACAATAGAAAATGCGAGCAATTTAGCCGCGGGACCAACTCCAAAATAATTCCAAAGAACGTCAAAATGAATCCATTGCAGGGACTTGTTAGGGAGTTCACTAGAAGACTATGTCATACTACCGATGGAGTAAAGGTCTCTTGCACTCGTTCCGTTTTCTTTGCTTTTCTGCTTTTCCTGTTCTATGTACGTGCTGGGGATAATCTCGTATAATGGTATGTGCGTTTATTGTTCCACTTATTTGAACTATTCGTAGATGTATTCCCCGATTTTTGTTTTTATACTAGTATCGTTGGAAAGTTTGTTGTCGTGTCAGTAGAGAGTAGTGAAATGCATAACACCTCATACATATGTACTTCACTGCCTGCTGGGTAGGATGTGCACCTGTAGGTGACTATGTACAGCGGATGTATAGACTCTGTAATGGGAGGCCTCCGAGTCCTGCAATCTCAAGGTTTTGCACTCCCTCGTGACTTACGCATCACTATGTAGCAAAGTCCTAGCCTGATCGGAAGCATGTAATTCTTCGCACTTGCACAACTTGCATTTGGCAACCTCAGCTGACTAATCCTCTTCCACGCGACATTATGTAAGTCAATTGGGCCTGCAACTCGCGAGGACTAGTTGGCGGCAGCCTCATAGACAGGCTGATCACACTTGGCCCCAAGCTTCCAACGGACTTTCCTCCGCGCGATCTGACTATACGGTAAGTAGCGGCGAACTCTACGAACCAACGTCCTGATACGAGACTTGATAGCAATCCTGCGATGGATGAACTCACCAAGGCACGAGCAGTACTGACTGCGATGGAGAATCGCGAACGAGAACTCCTCAGCGAGCTTCACAGCATCCGGGGTGCCGTTCGATTGCAAAGGTCTAGAGTCGAAGATCTCATCACACGATTGCCGATATCTCCTATTGATCGTCTTCCCAACGAGTCACTTTTACGGGTACTCGAATTTTACATCGGGGAGGCCGCCCAGACATGCGACGTGTATATCCACGCTAAGCGGCAGTTGGCGAGCGTGTCACGTCGTTGGAGAGACCTGATTCTGCACTCTCCAAGCCTTTGGACCTTGCTCACGGTAACTTCAAGTTGGAGCGAAGCACGTGCAAAAATCTATGTGACTAGAAGTTCACAATCTCTCCTCGACATCGTTATCAGGTTTTGTGATTATCGTTATGATGATAACAACAGAATTTTCCCTGCACTCCTCGATATTCTGACCTCTTGCGCTCATCGCTGGCGCAGTCTCATCATCCACAAGCATACCCCCGAGGATCACGGGTCTCTCGTGCTGCAAAAACTGAATCGATTATCGTTCCCTTCACTAGAACGAGTTTCAATCTCGAACTTCCCTGGCTCATTAAGGGGACAAGGCGAACTCTATCAACCTACATTCCTGCGTCCCCAAATTGCCCCTCATTTAGAACAAGTGGACCTTCATGTAAACGTTAAGACATCCGCAGCCGTCCACATCCCTTCTGGTGTTACCGACCTTTCCCTTCATTTTTATGACGACGATCACATCCAACACTCATCACTTTTCGAGGGTCTTTCTTGCCCGGGACTGACTTCCCTTTGCATTTCTGGCCATGCTGTCGACTTCAACTCACCACCGAATAGTATTCAGTTACCTCTACTCGAGAAATTCGTGTGCACACTTAGCTGTGCGAAGTCACTAATACATGCTCTTGTCGCTCCGCGGCTCAGACATTTTGATTATTCTCCATCTTCCTGGAACGATTCCCCGAGCACAATTTTTGCAGACCTCCTCTCCAAGTTCATTAGCGTCGGTTACCTCCACCTTTCCGGCTCCCCCGCACACATTTTATCAGAGGCTGTTTGCCTGGCATTCCCAAATGTCTACGCTCTGCGGCTCACTCCATTCAATGACATTTTGTCGGATTCTTGCCCAGCCGACTTTCTGGGTGATGCCCTCCACTGGAAGAATCTGAAGAACCTGACTATATACCCACCGGATGGCTCTGACTTGGAGTCGCTAGATGGTTTAGCCACCTGGCTCCTGCAACGACTAAATGCGGGTCAATCGAAATTGCGTGTCACAGTTATTACCTCTGGGTGTGGAATCCCGTCACTGTTTCAGAAACTAACTGAACTCTGTTATCTGGAGTGGTTTGATCTTTGTCATAACGTTGCTATGATGCGCCGTCGAAGTGGAAGCAAGGATTGGGTGGTACGTACCCACTCCACTGAATCGGCCTCGCACAAGGCTCACATAATGTAGGAAGTATTAAATCTGCCTGCCTGCGTTGTCGATGAGCTCAGTACCACTCTCAGAACAGGGAACGTTCGAGGCAGGGTCAGAGATTGTCAGTGTGGGATGTATATATAGGCCATGACTAGGCGACGGCTGGTGTGTTCATGGTAATTGTTTACATTGATGAGCAGTTTGCCTGCGGTGGCAATCTAAATGAGTGTTGGCAGTTATCTTGTTGCCAACAGCTCTAGCATGCATGTCTCATGCAGGTTTTATTAAAGGCAAATGCAGGCCCCCATACCAAAATTTGCGAAAACACAGTGCCCTGTTTACACACGCACTGGCCAACCAACTTCATCATAACTAATACGGAGACGCATGACTTCGTAGAGGACTCGCATGGATCTCTGGCCGCTGATGAGCTATTTAGGTCATTCAGGACATGGTGATATTTTCCCTGATTTTTCCATTGAGGAATGTATGCAATGTTAATTCGATAGCAATCTTATTTGCTATAATTAGCATGGATACAACCAAACCTGGCCTCTTCCTCCAAAATCACAATGGAAAATGTGAATGTTTCAGCCCATGCCAGGGTCAAGGCGGGACCAACTCCAAAGAACGTCAAAATGAATCCATTGCTGGCACCGGCTGAGGGGTTCACTAGAGGACTAGTTCATACAACTGATTGCTACCTCGCACATCACAACTGACAGCCGATGATCCCGGTTGGAGGGGCGTAAAATCCCAGAGACGCACCTTCTACCTGACCTATATCAGGATTGTTTCTCATCCTTTCGCATGGGTGACCCAGATAGTTGCACGCGCGCGCGCGATAAGACGATTGGCAAGGCTGAGCTGGCTCGGCAACGATGTTAGGTTCGGCAGGCTGGCGGTAAGCAAAGAACAAAGCAGTGATGGACTCCTGCCACGTTCGAACTGAAGTGCCGGCCAAGGGACCCGCTAACCCAACAAGAACTGCATGAGCAACAATCGCGTGATCAGCACATCAGGAAAATAACACTTTACTATTTTTGACTTTTCGCGACAATTGTGACATTTTGGGAAGGAATCTACCATTGTTACCCATGTCCTGCAGGCATGGCTGCGCTGTTCTCACTGATTTTGGTCTTGTTCAAACCACCTAATTCATAGCTTTCAGTAGATACCACATACATTCAAATTTATGGAGGTTCCAAAGAGATATTGTAATTTTTCTCTCAGACAGTGTGCATCACACCAATGGCTCAATATCTCTGGATTTTCAGATGTTTTCTAGTCTTCTTGGCTTAGATATATCATCACTTAGTTGTCTCAATAGATTCTGTTCTCTTTTCATTCTTCAAAATGCTGTTTATGGTCAGAAAAAAGTACAGATAGTAGGTTCCTTCCCAAAAAGTCACAAATAGTCACAATAGTCACAAAAAAGTCAAAAAAAGCCACAAAAAGGTCAAAAATAGTAAAGTGTTAATTTCCTGATGCAGGTGGCATGGTGCGGAGACTCTGGGTTGCCTGCCTGCTCTGGTTCAGAAAGGAATTCAACACATTGTGCGGAGGCAGAGTAAAGGCTCCTTGTTCTCTACCTTGTCCTCGTTTTCTTTGTTTCTCTTCAGATCTCTGTCCTGTATCATGCTAAGAAAACCTCCAACAATGGTTTGTGCACATTTTTTCCATGTATGTGAGTGATTTCTAGGAGAAGCATTTCCCGAACTATTGTCGTATATCTCTTGGATTGGACACTTTCCTATCAGAAATGATTAACGTCAGTTTGAGCATCTGAGTCATGCATCCCTCGCTGTTATGAGGACAACTGGGATCAGATTCAGTTCATATGGAAGGACTATGTATACTAGGTACAGTGGATTCACAGGTGCTGTGATTGGAGATCCCCCCTGATCTCAAAGTTACACATTTGTGATTGTCATCACTATACTAGAACATGGCCAGCACTGCTGGCAGGCCCCTTGTTTACCATGCCAGAGCACAGACATGACCAGTGGGTTTTGCCATCATCAGGAAATTAACACTTTACTATTTTTGACCTTTTTGTGACTTTTTTTGACTTTTTGTGACTATTGTGACTATTAGTGACTTTTTGGGAAGGAACCTACTATCTGTACTTTTTTCTGACCATAAACAGCATTTTGGAGAATGAAAAGAGAACAGAATCTATTGAGACAACTAAGTGATGATATATCTAAGCCAAGAAGACTAGAAAACATCTGAAAATTCAGAGATATTGAGCCATTGGTGTGATGCACACTGTCTGAGAGAAAAATCACAATATCTCTTTGGAACCTCCATCAATTTGAATGTATGTGGTGTCTACTGAAAGCTATGAATTAGGTGGTTTGAACAAGACCAAAATCAGTGAGAACAGTGCAGCCATGCCTGCAGGACATGGGTAACAATGGTAGATTCCTTCCCAAAATGTCACAATTGTCACAAAAAGTCAAAAATAGCAAAGTGTTATTTTCCTGATGATGCAGAGTCAATTTACAGGCAGATACACAGATGTCAAAAAAAGCATCTCATTTTCGGGCTGGAGTGACCTTGTAAACAAGGTGATGTAAACAAGGTGATATGATGTTCTGCAGCTGACCAACCCTTTCCCATGCAATATTGGTTAATGTGTCTTGTGAGCACTAGGCTTCCTGGCAGCACACTTCCCTCCTTGTGACTCAACTGTTCAGTATGTGGCAGCGAGTTCTAATAACCAGTGCCCTGAGATGTGATTCAATGGCAATTTAGAGATGGACAGGCTCACTGAGGCACAAGCAGCCTTGGCTGCACTGGAGGAATGTGAACAAGAACTCCTCAGTGAGCTGTGCAGCATTTGGGATGCTGCTCAATTGCAAAGGTCCAAAGTTGAAGAACTCATTACACAAATGCCCATGGCACCTGTTAATTGTCTTCCCACTGAGTTACTTCTATGAGCATTCAAGTTTCACCTTGAGATGGTTGCCTGAACATGTGACTAAGTGGGAGTTACTTAAATTGGAAAAAAAAAAGTGGGAGTTGGTGAGTGTGTCACATTGTTGGAGAGACATGATTCTGCACTCTCCAAGCCTTTGGACTACAATCAAGGTAACTTCAAGTTGGAGCAAAGCATGTGCAAAAATATGTGACTAAAAGTTCACAATCTCTCCTTGACATTGTTATCAGCTTTTGTAGCAATGTCAATGACAGCAAGATTTTCCCTGCACTCCTCAATGTCCTGACCTCTTATGCTCATTTCTGGTGTAGTCTCACCATCCATATGGATACAACTGAGCTTCACAGGTCTCTTGTGCTGGAAAAGCTGGATCATTTGACATTCCCTTCACTGAAATGAGTTTTAATCTTGAAGTTCCCTGACTCATTAATGGGGCAAGAGGAACTCTATCAACCTATGTTCCTGCATCACCAAATTTCTCCTCATCTGGAACAAGTGCATATTCATGCAACAGTTGACACATTCATGCCCATACACATCCCTCTTGGTGTCACTGACCTTTCCCTTCAGTTTTATGGCTCCAATCACAGCCCATTTATGTCAATTTTCAAGTCTCCTTCTTGCCAGGGACTGACTTTGCTTGAAGTTCATGGCTCCTTCATTGACTTTGACCTACACCTGAATAGTATTCAATTACCTCTACTTGAGAAATTTGTGTGTATGTATGCTCTTTCAAAGACACTGATGCATGCTCTTGTTGTTATGCCGACGACTCGTATCGCGCCACGAATCAAGTGCGATGAAGCACAAGCACGTGACTGTGTGAGAGTGGCGCGTAATTTAACTTCACTAGCGGTGGAACACTAGTCTTGGCCAACCGAAGTCGTACTGGCGAGTCCTTGTTGGTACAGTGCGCAGAGCTAAGGGTGGTTGCAAAGTAGATTTCGAATGAGGGACCAGTACGATACATGCGGGTTTATATACGTATGTACAGTACTGCGGACCAAACATTCGAATACTCGTATAGTCGTTCACCCGCGTCTGAATAAGGCAGGACAGAGTCACTGCGATGCGGGTGCAAGGGTAGACAGCTATGCGAGAGGGATTAAACGCAAGGGCAAACGAGGGACTAACCACGTATATGACAAATAAGTGGAGCATTCACCCGGGGTGAACGCGTCACGTGACCGCGTGGATCAGGGCCACCAGCGGATCATGGAAGGAAGGGGAAGCGGATGTAATGTGTCTGGATATAGTACAACGCGGGGTTGACAGGGGTCAACCATAAAAGGAAAGAGAAGAAGAAGAAATGTACGGAACACAAGGCAAGGCTTGCAAAGGGAAAAGGGAATGTCCCCTGAGGTGGGACGGCGCGCGAATGTATGTGGCGATGATGTAAGCATCTGCAAAAGGGAACCAATGTGAGCGCAGCGTAACATCACCCCCCCCTCAAGGCCTGAGGTCCTCCGAAGGCGGGTAGAGGCCTTGTTGTACCCAGGAGCAGATTTCGGAGTTAGTTGCCACCGTGAGCTGGGCAGTTAGACAACCAATGTCCAAGACATGAACATCAGTAACAGGCGAATTGATGGAGGGGATGCTGCCAATCGACGGGAATGAGCCCACCAAGTTCTCTCTTGCTGAGGGCAGAGATAGGTACAGGGATGAAGGGAGCTGCTGGTAGAGCTCTTGATGTCTGAGTAGCATTAAAGATGGCTCTTCCAGCGGCGTCACCTCGGGCCTGGGTGAAGAAGTCGAGCCAGTCGCAGGGCAATCCGTTGAACGGGACGGATGCGAGTGAGTCGGCGACAGCCTGGAAGTGCTCTCGACCTTGGCCCGGTATAACCTTCTCCCAGCAATCGCGACACCTCTGTTCGACATCTCCAACAGCCTCTCCACTTCCTCCGGGTCCATGTTGTGTCGTCCTTCCGAGACTGGTTTCCTCTCCCGCGACCTTCCGTGCTTCTTTTCGGTCAGGGTCCGAAGGTAGGCCCGATCCTCTAGATGCTGCTTGATGCGCTGGAGGGAGGAGCCCACGGACCACGATGTCGACGGGGGTTCGGTTGAGGAAGGCTCGAAAGGAAGAGATGAGGGAGGGGCCGTAGTCTTCATGAACGATCTTGACAATGGCCTCCTGAGTTTTTAGGGTTTCCTGGAGGATGGCGGAGTTGGCTTTGTCGATGTCTTCATACGTATGCGCCTCGAAGCTGCCTTCTGCCGTAGCCACCTGGTCGTGAACTCGCTTACCGATCACTTCTGAGCTTCTGAAGATCTTAGACAGCACCCGTAGATGCTCGTGACATTCTCCTGCTCTCCATCTGTGTGATTGTGATTCCCACTGCTCGAAGTCATTAAGCAGCCGCATGTAACCGAGGAAGATGCTTGCCTCAGGAGCCACCCACTTGCCTGTGGAGGGGGCTGTGGGAGCGACTGCGGGGGCCGAGAGACTGGCCAGTGCGACGGAAGGTGCTGGAGCGGACGGGCCAGCACGAGGGAGCGGGGAGGGGGATCTGTAAGCGGCTTGGGAGAGAGGAGGGGTGTTGCAGGCTCTGTAAGTGGGGTCATAGCGAGGCTCGGGTGGTCCCGAGTGAGCCTTGGACTTTCCCTTATGGGCGTCCTTGCGAGCTCGTTGCGTAGCGGGGACCGAGCGGATGACTGGGTACGGGTATGGGTGTGTGGCAGAGGCGATGGAGTCGTGAAGGGATTGGTAGGTACCGCCATGTGAGGAGTTGGCGGATACCGTGGGGGATGTTGACCGTACCGCTCTGGGGGAGCGTACCGGTGGTTCTGAGAGGCGAGGTGGGGGACTGGCATGGCTATGGAAGTATGGGCGAGAGGGATCATAGGGTTCGTTGATGTCGGCATGGAAGTCATTGTCGAAGTAGTCGGAGCCGGGGTTTTCGGTGTTGGGGGTGTAGGACATAGCAGTTCAGAGGTTGTGAACGCGCTTGTACTCCCCGAGAACCTCTGGGGCATTTATAAGATTATCCTCGCTCTCCCAGCTATTCTGGGAATGCGGGTAACCGAGCCATTTGATGAGGTAGAGGTATTTTTGCTGCAGGGTTGCACCGGGCTCTTTAGATGGTGACTTGACCTTGCGCGCACGTTTGTGTTTAAGAATGGCCTCGACTTCCCATTCGTTCTCATCTCCTACCAATTCTGGTGGAGGCGGGGGTTGTGCCGGGCCATATTCGCGCGTTTCGATGAAAGGGGTAAGTTTTGACGTGTGGAATACAGGGTGAATCTGCCAGCTAGAGGGTAGCTGCAGCTTGTAGGCAATCGGGCTGATCCGTTCGGAAATTACAAATGGGCTGTGGCGCCGGTGTCACACACCAAAGGTGTTGTGGACA
The DNA here is from genome assembly GCA_024663395.1 of Pisolithus tinctorius. Lineage (NCBI taxonomy): Eukaryota > Fungi > Basidiomycota > Agaricomycetes > Boletales > Pisolithaceae > Pisolithus > Pisolithus tinctorius. The sequence goes on along the minus strand of JANFAH010000005.1, from coordinate 3,018,682 downwards.
TGGTTACAGCTGACTCTGCCTAACTCGTTGACGAGTTGCGCACAATGCCCATGCATGCAGATGAAGACTAAAGGCCTCATGCGTAGAAAGACTGTTGGACGTGAACAGTCATCCTTCGCACAAGATCGAGTCGTCAGTGCTAAAGAGAAAAGAGGAAGCGAGTTAAGCGCACGTTAAAGGTTTTTAGCGCCCGTGTACGGCATTCCGGTTTTCGTCATATCTCCACCATTTCCAAAGATATCAACTCGGTTCACATACTCGCTTAAAGTGCTCAGCCCCACGATTCTTCCTTCCAGATTTGGAGAGGATCCTCGCACCCTGCACGTTTCTACAGCACTCCATCCATCAGACGCTCATTTCGCTAAGTCCATCAATCATGGCCACCTCTTTGTCAGTCATCTCGCTTGTCTCATTTGCCAGAGACAGTGGCTATGTATATCTGCCAGGCATTCCCACCAGCTTCCGTCCTGAAGCCCCCTGGTTCATCCCGTCATTGTCAGCCCCGTCCCGTCCCATGCAGCTTGGTCAGCGTGTTCTCCTTGTCAGTATGACTTCCAGAAGGACGTTCTTTGGTCGCCTCAGGTCTGTCACTCGGTTAGAAAGGTCTTATGTGGTCGTTTCAGTCTCCCCTCTTGATGAAGCATATGGATCGTTCCTCCCTGCTCCCTGCACCGTCTTTATTCCAGTCTCGTCCATCATTCTTCCCGCATTGCGACAGCTGCAGTATAATCTACTGTCCTCCAGCCTCCCTGATCGCATTCATGACGAGTATGACATGCATCTTGCCTTCTTACTGCAAGATCCAGCAGAAGACGTTCCCCCTTCTCCTCCTCCTCCATCAGAGCCCCATTCATGAAGTTTTTGTTAACTTCGCTGAGAGGATGGAAGGGTGGGAGACGCGATCGTGTATGCTCTCATTGCCCCACAGACCCCCAATGCCCTAGCCCCCTTTGACACCTGACTCATGCCCTTCAATTCTGGAATTAATACTTCCCTATCTGGAAACACCGTCCATCTGTCATGCCGTCTTTGGATCTAGAGATGTCTCCGCCGAGATCTAACTTGCATCGCCACCCCCTAATGTGATATCAGTGCGCTTACTCAGTTTCTGACTCTGTTTGACTCATTCTGTGATATTTTGACTATCCTTGACTCGTTTATTGCCAATACTTACCAATCCTCTTTGCTTGCTTACTCTTCATTTCTCGCTTACTCATCATGATTACTCAGTCCTTACTCATTACTTACCAAGTGTTTGTGCCTTGTTTGTCACAAGCTGTGCTCCCCCCTCAGTATATAAACCCCCATGTACTTAGCTACCCACAATCAATCAAGAAGTCAGCTCAGCTCAGCATATCTTGTCGTCGACAGTTGAGGCTCATTCGGAAGAGTCTATCTGTCTTCATTCATATCATTGGTAGTTGAGGCTCCATCAAGGGTCTATCTACCTTCATCTGAAGTATCATCTGTGCTCTGTCAGCACACCTGCTTAGTCATCCATTCACTCCTGCGTAACTCGTCATCGACTTGCGCCAGGAGCATATTCTATCAAAAGTCCATTACCCCCAAGTACTTTCGGCTGAACACCTTCACTCTGTTCAGCATCCCCTTCCCAATCATTGTCCATTCGTCTTCTCCTGCGTAACTCGTCAACGACTTGCGCCAGGGGCACCTCCACTTGAAGTCTTCCCCACTTTAGGTTTCTCTGCCCTCCAGGTTCCGCGGAGGTAAACCACCACTCGCACATATTTGTCTTTTGTGTTGGTTTGGTTGGTTTATACTGCCTTTCCACACTTTGACTCACATCTGGAGCCCACCGCGAGGGGTGGTTATTCCTGGATCAAGAACCCTGCTCACTCAGCCTATTGAAACTTGTCTCTAAAAACCACTTGGTATCTTGCTACTATGTCATCCACCATCCCCACTATCTATCCTCCTACATCATCAGCAGTTCCAGTAGCTATGGCTGCTCCCCCTGCTCGCTCTGTTCTCACTATGCCCTTGCTTGGCATGAAGTCTGCTCCAGAACTCTTCCAAGGAGACCATACCCATGTTCGCTCCTTCTTGGACCACTATGAACGCCTCTGTGCCTACCACAATGTCACTTCTGACCAGGAAATGGTCGAATCAATCCTCCAGTACTGCAATGCTCGTGTTAGGGAGATCATTGAAGGAATGGCTCACTACTACACTCCTGATTGGGCTAACTTGAAGGCTGATCTCCTCAAGTACTTTGATGCTGATCTATCAGATGAAAGGTTCTTTGAAAGGCATCTCAAGAGCTTTGCTTTGGAGTCTAGGATGCAGCCCATCATGACACTTCAAGACTTTAGGGCTTACAACCGTGGCTTCATTCGCATTGGAGGTTGGTTGAAGAATAAAGGAAGGATATCGGTTGATGAATATAATCGCTACTTCTGGGCTGGTTTGTCCCCAGTCTTTCGTGGCTTGGTTGAAACTCGTCTCAGGACAAAGGATCCCAACCTTGACATTAGCAGGCCATTCCCCTATGATGATGTATGCCAGTCAGCTGAAGAGGTCCTTCGCCATGATCGCTTTGATGCAGATGACCTTGACTTCCTTGGCCCTCGTGCTGCCCCTGCTCCTCAGGCCCAGCCTAATGCTTCTCATCGCTCAGACGGAAGAGATGACAGTGTTCGCCCTTTGCTCCCTTCCCACGAAGCCAGAAGAAACCTTGAAAATTTGGAGAAAGAAGGCCCTACTGCTTGTAAGCAAGATGAGGTTGAGACCCTAATCAAGTCCCTCTCTCGCATGTCACTCAATGACCCAGACTACTCCCTCCTCTACTATCGTGCTGTCAAGATGGATCCTGATGCTGCAAAGGTGCTTCGTGCTCCTTCCCTTCGTCCTGCTCCCGCATCTACTCCTGCATCCACTGCCCCTGCTGCTACTTCCTCATCCCAGACCCATCCTGCTAGGAGGACCATCACTTGTTATGGCTGTGGTGTTGAAGGCCATGGTGTTGAGAGTTGCCAGGCCATTAATGATCTCATTCAGAAGGGTTCTTTGGCACGTGATGAAAACCATCGAGTCATCTACCCTAATGGACAGCGCATCTATCGCAATGGAGAAGAGACTATCCTGCAAGCCTATGAACGCACTAAAGCTGCTGCTCAGCCTGCCAATGCAGTCCGCTTTGTTATCCATGAAGAGGCCAAAGAAGAGTCTAGTGCCGAGATTTATGAGTTGGAAGAAGAACCCCTTGTTGCTGCTGTGGATCGTTCTAACAAGGTTACTAAAGAGAAGAGAAAGGCTGTCTTTGACAGTGTCCTCGTCCCACCTCGTTTGCATGGCAAGGAGAAAGAGAGTCAGGAGCCAAAGCCCTCATCCTCTGCATCCATCCCTGCTCCACAGAAAGTACCACTTGCCCCTGCCTTTGTACCAGTTGACGTCCATCCCACTGTCTTTGATGGAACTAGAGATGATGCTATCATGGAAGATGCCACTGTCCCAAAGCCATCTGGTCAAGCCACTGATTCTGCAGACAGGTCTAAGAAATCCAAGCTCCCTCCTACCACTTCCCTGTCTTCATCGCTTTCGCAGTCTGCCAACTCTAAAGCCATTGTAGAGTGCATTCTTTCTACTCCCTTGACTGTATCTGTTGGGGAGGTCATTGGATCATCTAGGGATGTTTCTCAGCACCTTCAGGAGCTTATGCGATTCAAGAGACAGCCCCTGGCTCAGCCTGTCAAGTCTGTTACTGCAGTTGAAGGAACTCCTCCTGCATCCTCCTACTTGGCCTTGACTTCTAGCCCCCTCATCACTATCAATCTGACTTGCAATGGACGCCGTGTAACAGGTGTCATTGACTCTGGATCTACCCTCAATGTCGTTCGTGCTGGTATAGCCCAGTCGGTCATTCGCATGCCCGTCGATATGTCGCAGACCATCAATATGCGAGATGCAAAAGGAGGTATCTCTACTCTGAAAGGTCTGGTACAAGATGTCCCTCTCTTCTGTGGTGCTGCCAGGACTTGGACCAATCTATTCGTCGCCCCAGACACTAATGCAGGCTTTGATCTCCTCCTTGGTCGTCCTTGGGCTCTTGGGAACTCGGTTAGCATTGTTGAAAGAGAGTCTGGAACTTATGTTGTCTTTGGAGCTGATTCAGATCACCCCCTGGAGATGTGTGTTACTGAAGGCCAGCTTGGATCTGTTGCAGATACTCTTATGGCGACTCTAGAGCCTGTCCATCCTCAGCAAGAAGCCGATGAACCTATGAGAGATGTAGCAGTTGGTACCCCTCATCATGTTTCACCCGTTGTCTTCGCTCCACCCCCGTCAACTTCGCAGTCACCCCCTCAGTCGCTCGATTCTACTCTGCTGTATCCTGAATCACCCCCAGATGGGTTTGATGTTGCCTCAGCCTTTCCTGTGTTCCATCCCATTCCAGTCCAAGCATTCCCACCTCCTACCAGTCCCTTTCCTTCGGAGTTTGTTGGTCAGCTTACCCAGGAGTTACAGTCCACTGGTGTGAGTGGATTGGAGGATAATCCTACCCTTGCCCAGATTCGTCGCCAGATCAGAAGAGAAGAGCGCCAGTCACTTGTCTCGCTTCTTACTAGCCTTGCTCATCGCACTCCCCATCTATCCTCCCTTTATCTTGACTCAAACCATGCACTTGCTGGAGAAAGAGGTACTGATGAGTCAGGAGTCTACTTCCAAGACTTCCTTATGCTTGATGTTCACTTAGTCCGACAGGTTCCTGCCCCACTTGAGCATTACCATGAGCTTGAAGGTTCTGCCTATGTCAGGTTCTATCCTCATCTACTCCCACAGGCATCTCCCACTCAGAGCAATGCATCTCCACCTCCAGACCTGCCATCTGACTCGAGTCTACCTGCTTCACATGTACTTTCTAATGGCATTACTGCTCTGCCTCAGACTCCCTCTCCCCCGTCCCCAGATCCAGTTATCATTCAAGAGGAGCCCGCTGATGGTTCTCACCAGGCTTCACTTCTGTTCTGTAGAGACACTGTCACTCCAGACTCTGAAGCTACGTTCTCCATCTTCAATACTTCCTACTGCAGTTCAGTTGCCCCTACTTCCCATGATGCTTGCCATGACTCTCAGTCTGCACAACTCGGCGACGAGTTGCGCAAGGATCCATATGCACCCAGTCCATCCACCCATCATCAGTCTGCACAACTCGACGACGACTTGTGCAGCCATGTGCAGTTGTCTGGTTCATCCTCAGATATAGGTCATGACTCTCAGTCCACGCAACTCGTCGACGAGTTGCACATGTCTCACCACTTGTCCAGTCTATCCCCAGATGTACCCACCACACTTTCGCCACTTGACTCTGATATGTTCAACACTAGTGTTGGCTCTCGCTTCTATCTGCCTAGCCCATCCTTGCCTCAGTCTGCACAACTCGACGACGACTTATGCAGGCATCAGCATTCATCTAGTCCAACTCTTCCTATGCCATTACTACCCTCAGCTCCCCAAGCCATGTCTAATGCTGCCATTGGTGAAGAGTCAGTTGCCATGCCAGAGCCTTATAGCAATGTTGTCATGTGTCGTACCCCTACTGGATGGATCGCTCACTTGCAAGAAGCTGCAGAGGACCATTCAGGTGATGTGGATGAAGAGGACACAGATGCATTACAAAACTCCAGTCTTCATGTCCTTGCCAGTGCAGTCAGTTTTGCCTCAGCCTCAGCTCATCCTCCCCCTTTCGAAGCAGTCTCATACCCAGACCACTTTCCTGCTTCCACTTCCTCAGGTTCAGCTCAAGACAGGTCCGATGATCTTTTCAGATGTGTTCCTCCACTTTCTCCCATATCTCATCATTTATTTCTCCAGCTCTTTGAAGATTGATTCGTATGTCCCCTCTTGTACTTATAGTTTCTCTTATTCTTCGTCTGCTCACTTTGACCGAGAAGTCGTTAAACTCCTAAACCCACAGATATCGTTTCTTTTCTCAGATACTCCTGTAACATCACTTACTATGCCTCCTTCAGTTTCAAGCTTCCAGAGCTCCTTTTATCTTGATGTCTTCTCTTCTTCATTATCTAATCCTTCAAAAGCACCAGATCCCCTTCCTATTCAGAAAACTGAAAAACAGCTTCGTTTTTACTATTCTCTGTCTGACTTTCTTGATTTGTTACGTTTTAGAAAAGGCCTTGCTATGGATACAGAAGACTCAGCCGATGAAACAGATCAGCCGGTATATGGAGCGTACAAGCGCGTTGATCGTAAGGTCAAGCCAGTGCCTGGAGTCTATCCAGAAGACGCTCGAGTCCATCGCCAGTTTCCAGAAGACCCCCTTGCATCACTCACACCTCTCACGTGTCACCCTCCTGTGTTCATTCCCACAAAGAAGCTTACTCAAGAGCGCCTTACCTCCATGAAGATTAACACAGATGGCTTTCTCTGGCCAGAAGAGGAAAAACTTTTTTCGCATGTCATGAAGCTTAATGAGTGTGCCTTGGCGTTTGATGAATCGGAGAGAGGAAACTTTCGTTTGGACTACTTTTCGCCTTACATCATTCCTGTCCTGCCGCATGAACCATGGGAGTTTCGTAACATTCCAATTCCCCCTGGCATACGAGAACGTGTCATACAGCTTCTTCGGGAGAAGATTGCTGCTGGTCTCTATGAGCCGGCCCAGTCATCCTATCGCTCCAAATGGTTCTGCGTTATGAAAAAGAATGGCAAGATCTGTATCGTTCATGATCTACAGCCTCTGAATAAGGTTACAATTCAAGACGCTGGTGTTCCACCAATCCTGGATGACTTTGTGGAGCCGTTTGCTGGTCGTCAATGCTACATGGTCTTTGATCTATTTTCAGGATTTGATGCACGCCAGCTCCATCCCGATAGCCGAGATCTGACATCCTTCATGACGCCTCTTGGCTTACTGCGCCATACTGCCATGCCTCAAGGCTACACCAACTCGCCGTCGGAGTTTCAGAATTGTACAGCGTTCATTCTACAGGACGAAATCCCTCACGTTGCCAACGTTTTCATCGATGATCTGCCAGTCAAAGGCCCTGCAACCCGTTATGAAGATGCCGATGGCAATGCCGAAACGTTACCTGAGAATCCCGGCATACGTCGCTTCATTTGGGAACATGCTGTAGACGTGCATAGAGTCATGCATCGGTTTGCTCATGCTGGCGGAACGTTTTCTGGCTTGAAATCTCAGGTCTGCCAGCCTCGTGTTATCATTCTTGGTCAAGCATGCCATCCTCATGGTCGCTCTCCTGACGACCACAAGGTGGAGAAGGTCGTCAACTGGCCAGCGCTCGCTACGCCCAAAGATGTTCGCTCATTCCTAGGTCTCTGTGGTACTGTTCGTATCTGGATTGCGAACTACTCGCAGTTGGCTCGCCCACTCATTGACCTTTATCGCAAGAATGCTCCGTTCATTTGGGATCAGCCCCAGCAAGATGCGTTTGATGCCTTGAAGCTCGCCGTCTCATCTGCTCCTGCCCTTCGCCCCATTGACTACTCATCTGACCTGCCAGTCGTTCTTTCCGTTGACACTAGTAACGTTGCCGTTGGATTCGTTCTCTCCCAGTATGATGAAGAGGGTCGCAAACGTCCTGCTCGCTATGGTTCACTCCCCATCAATGAACGTGAATCTCGCTACAGTCAGCCTAAGCTCGAGCTCTATGGTCTCTTCAGAGTGCTTCGTCACTACCGTCTATATCTCTACGGCGTTCGTCATCTATGGGTAGAGGTTGATGCGAAGTACATCAAAGGTATGCTCAATGATCCAGATCTTCAACCTAACGCTACTGTCAATCGCTGGATCGAGGGTATACTTCTCTTTGACTTTAAGCTCATTCATGTCCCTGCTGTTCGTCACCGAGCCCCAGATGCCCTTTCCAGACGTCAACCTACAGAAGAGGAGTATGAAGAAGGCGAAGCTGATGCAGAAGAAGCTGATGAGTGGTTGGAGGGTATTCTTTTTACAGATGCCCATCCGTCTTCAGTCAGCGCAACTCGACGACGACTTGCGCGCGAGTCCACATATGCCATTACCCTCCCGTCATTCCTTTCCAGTGATACGTCTCAAGATGTCCTCTTACGTCGGGTCCTGCACTTCCTTCGTACTACAGAACTTCCCCCGTTCCCTTCCAATACTGCTCGCAAGCGCTTCATTCACAGATCCCTCCAGTTCTTCCTTCATGGAGACCAGCTCTTTAAACGTCGAGGTCCCCATCCTCCAGCCAAGGTCATCTTTGATCCCCATCTCCGTGTCCAGATCCTTGGTCATGCTCATGAAGAACTCGGTCATCGTGGAGTTTTTGGAGTCTTTCATACAGTCAGACAGCGCTTTTACTGGCCTCAGATGTATCAAGACATTGCCCATCATGTCCGCTCTTGCCATGAGTGCCAGATCCGAAGCACTCGTAAAGCAGAGGTTCCCATCACCATTTCTGCTTCCCCCAGAATCTTTATGAAGGTCTATGTCGACGTCATGCTCATGCCCAAAGCACGTGGTTATCGCTATCTTGTCGCAGCTCGAGATGATCTTTCCCTCGCTGCAGAAGGTCATGCTCTTCGTCATGCCAATGCAGACAGTCTTGCTAAATTCTTCTGGGAAGAAGTCTTCTGTCGTTATGGTGTTATTGCCCAGGTTGTCACTGATAATGGCAGTGAGGTCAAGGGCGCCTTTGAGAAACTCATGAAGCACTACTCTATTCCTCAGATTCGCATCTCCCCATATAATTCCAAGGCAAATGGAGTTGTAGAACGCGGTCACTTTGTTATCAGAGAAGCTATCATCAAGGCTTGTGAAGGAGATCTTTCGCTTTGGCCGTCCAAGGTCCATCACGCGTTCTTTGCAGACAAGGTCACTACTCGTCGCTCCACTGGATTCAGCCCCTACTTCCTGCTACATGGTCTTGATCCTGTCCTGCCTTTTGATCTCTTCGAGTCTACCTATCTCGTTGAAGGATTCTACTCTGGAATGTCATCTCAAGAGCTTCTCACACTTCGCATTCGTCAGTTGGAAAAGAGAGAGGAAGATATCAATGCCGCTTTCACCACTTTGCAGAGGTCTCGTTTACGCTCCAAGGGTCAGTTTGAGAAGAGGTATGCTTTACGGTTGATGAAGTCAGCTTATGAGCCAGGAGATTTGGTATTGGTTCGCAACACGCAGATAGAGAAAGAACTGGATCGCAAGTCAAAGCCACGCTACCTTGGTCCCTATGAGGTTGTTCGTCGCACCAAGGGAGGCTCCTACGTCCTTAAAGACCTCGATGGCACCATTTCTGCTCGAGGTGTCGCAGCTTTTCGACTCATTCCCTATTATTCTCGCCACACTCCCTTGCCCAGTGTTATGGAAGAAGAAAGAGATGAAGAAGAAGATAATAACAGCAGTAACGATGACGACAGTGATGATGATGACGATGATGAAGATGAAACAAACGATGAAAACAAAGACACCAATAATGATATCGACTACGACTCAGATGACTATTCATGATTTCCCTTTTTTCATTTCTTACGATACTGATTGCCTGTCATTCCTTCCTTCATTTTTCTTTTTGTTTTCCCTGGGTTCCCTGCATTGGTCGCAATCGGGGACGATTGCATTTCTTCTTGCCGGTGGATGTCACACACCAAAGGTGTTGTGGACATGGTTACAGCTGACTCTGCCTAACTCGTTGACGAGTTGCGCACAATGCCCATGCATGCAGATGAAGACTAAAGGCCTCATGCATAGAAAGACTGTTGGACGTGAACAGTCATCCTTCGCACAAGATCGAGTCGTCAGTGCTAAAGAGAAAAGAGGAAGCGAGTTAAGCGCACGTTAAAGGTTTTTAGCGCCCGTGTACGGCATTCCGGTTTTCGTCATATCTCCACCATTTCCAAAGATATCAACTCGGTTCACATACTCGCTTAAAGTGCTCAGCCCCACGATTCTTCCTTCCAGATTTGGAGAGGATCCTCGCACCCTGCACGTTTCTACAGCACTCCATCCATCAGACGCTCATTTCGCTAAGTCCATCAATCATGGCCACCTCTTTGTCAGTCATCTCGCTTGTCTCATTTGCCAGAGACAGTGGCTATGTATATCTGCCAGGCATTCCCACCAGCTTCCGTCCTGAAGCCCCCTGGTTCATCCCGTCATTGTCAGCCCCGTCCCGTCCCATGCAGCTTGGTCAGCGTGTTCTCCTTGTCAGTATGACTTCCAGAAGGACGTTCTTTGGTCGCCTCAGGTCTGTCACTCGGTTAGAAAGGTCTTATGTGGTCGTTTCAGTCTCCCCTCTTGATGAAGCATATGGATCGTTCCTCCCTGCTCCCTGCACCGTCTTTATTCCAGTCTCGTCCATCATTCTTCCCGCATTGCGACAGCTGCAGTATAATCTACTGTCCTCCAGCCTCCCTGATCGCATTCATGACGAGTATGACATGCATCTTGCCTTCTTACTGCAAGATCCAGCAGAAGACGTTCCCCCTTCTCCTCCTCCTCCATCAGAGCCCCATTCATGAAGTTTTTGTTAACTTCGCTGAGAGGATGGAAGGGTGGGAGACGCGATCGTGTATGCTCTCATTGCCCCACAGACCCCCAATGCCCTAGCCCCCTTTGACACCTGACTCATGCCCTTCAATTCTGGAATTAATACTTCCCTATCTGGAAACACCGTCCATCTGTCATGCCGTCTTTGGATCTAGAGATGTCTCCGCCGAGATCTAACTTGCATCGCCACCCCCTAATGTGATATCAGTGCGCTTACTCAGTTTCTGACTCTGTTTGACTCATTCTGTGATATTTTGACTATCCTTGACTCGTTTATTGCCAATACTTACCAATCCTCTTTGCTTGCTTACTCTTCATTTCTCGCTTACTCATCATGATTACTCAGTCCTTACTCATTACTTACCAAGTGTTTGTGCCTTGTTTGTCACAAGCTGTGCTCCCCCCTCAGTATATAAACCCCCATGTACTTAGCTACCCACAATCAATCAAGAAGTCAGCTCAGCTCAGCATATCTTGTCGTCGACAGTTGAGGCTCATTCGGAAGAGTCTATCTGTCTTCATTCATATCATTGGTAGTTGAGGCTCCATCAAGGGTCTATCTACCTTCATCTGAAGTATCATCTGTGCTCTGTCAGCACACCTGCTTAGTCATCCATTCACTCCTGCGTAACTCGTCATCGACTTGCGCCAGGAGCATATTCTATCAAAAGTCCATTACCCCCAAGTACTTTCGGCTGAACACCTTCACTCTGTTCAGCATCCCCTTCCCAATCATTGTCCATTCGTCTTCTCCTGCGTAACTCGTCAACGACTTGCGCCAGGAGCACCTCCACTTGAAGTCTTCCCCACTTTAGGTTTCTCTGCCCTCCAGGTTCCGCGGAGGTAAACCACCACTCGCACATATTTGTCTTTTGTGTTGGTTTGGTTGGTTTATACTGCCTTTCCACACTTTGACTCACACCGGGGCGCAAGCTTCTTCGACGGGACATCCCTTTTTAGGTCGGAAGCGTCAAGCCAAACCTTATCTCCTACGGAGAACTCCGTATAAGTCCCTTTTGATCTCGATTTCATTAACTCCTGTGCTTCTTTGTGAGCGATTATCGCGGCATCTCGATTAGCAGCCAGCTGCTCAAGTCAGTCACCCGCGAGTGACTCCTGCGGGGGTTGTCCCGTAGGGTAAGGGGCGGGGTCGAAACCATACATGAGTGAGTAAGGCGATTGGTTGTGAGACGAATGCACGTGCGAGTTATGCGCCATTTGTGCGTCAGGGAGTTTTGTGTGCCAGTTATGGGGGTCCGTATCCGCGTACATGCGGAGGTAGGTCCCAACCTCTTGGTTTACACGTTCGGCCTCGCCATTGGTCTGCGGATGGTACACGGTGGAGGCCTTCAATTCGATTCCGAGGGACTGGTAAAGGTCACGAGTGAAGGCAGAGACGAATTGAGGACCGCAGTCCGATATGACTGCTTCCGGAACACCCCAGTGAGGGTAGACGTATGCATGGTATAGATCGGCTATGCCGACGCTGTCTACGGTTTTAGTAGTTGGTAGGAAGAATGCGCCTTTAGTGAGTCCCTGATCCACGATGGTGAGGATAGAGTCGTACTTGCCGCCGGACAGGGGCAAGTCGGTAACCAGATCCATCGAGATCTGTTTGAAGGGGAAAGGGTTCTTCGCTACGTCGTGCGGGGTAATGGGGGGTGTGGTCGGATGCGTATTGACCTTGTTGGCTTGGCATGAAGGGCATCCTCTGCAGTAATTCCGGATGGACTGGTACATGCCAGGCCACCAGACGTATTTGTTCATTTTCTTCGTCATAGCCTTTACTCCTGGATGTCCGAAAGCGGGGGTATCGTGGTACTGCCGGAGGACGTCTTGGCGTACCGGTTCCGGTACGAAGATCCTTCTTCCTTTTCTTCTGACTCCGTCAGACCCTTCAGTTGTTTCCGGGGCGGAGAGGGACGTGGAGGCCTTTTTCACCTCCTGGTACAGGTCAGCATTAAGCTGGAACACACGTCCTTTACCTTTCCGAGCCTTTGGCTTCTCCTCAGATGGGCGCTCGGTAGGGTTCTCGTCTTTGAAGGAGACCTTCCGAACAGGCGGAGGAGCTTTTGGGGGCTCCGGAACGGTTCGGTCGATCTTGAAAAGGGAAACAACGGAGGGTCTCACCCCCCCCTCAAGCCAAACAGCCTTCGGAAGTAGGGTAGAGACGGTTTCCGGCTCGGCATTGAAATCCGAGCGGCGCGAGAGAGTATTGGCGGCAGAATTTTTCATTCCCATGATGTGGACGAACTGTAGCGGGTACTCTTGCAGGGTAGCTTGCCAGCGAGCTTGTCGAGCTGTAAGCTTTTGCGGTTGTGCGTAGTACGTGATATTTTGATGGTCTGTGTAGACCCAAGTCGGTTCCGGTGGGGACAGGAGGTAAGGGCACCATTGCTTGAGGGCATGCATTACTGCGAGCATTTCCAGGTCATAGACCTGGTAGTTCTGTTCCGCTCCGGTCAGCGACTGAGACATATACGCACAGGGGTGGAGTATTCCCGAGTCGTTGGCTTGTGACAGGATGGCACCGGTGCCTAGTTTCGAGGCGTCGGTGTGGAGCATGAAAGGCTTCCGGAGGTCCGGAAGACGAAGGACAGGCTTGGACGAGAGGGCTTTCTTGAGAGCTTCGAAGGCGGAGCTCTGTTCTGGGCCCCAAGTCCATTTTGTGTTTTTCTTTGAAAGGTCGTGGAGTGGTCGGGCGGTCTGCGAAAAGCCAGAGATGAACTGCCGGTAGAAGTTGCAGAAGCCTAAGAAGGACTGAAGTTCCTTGAGAGTTGTCGGCTCGGGCCACGTTTTGATGGCTTTGATTTTAATTTCCGACAGTTCGTATTGACCCTGATGGATCACGAACCCCAAGAATTCTATTTCTTTGGCTTCGAAGGTGCACTTCTTCAATTTCAGGCGGAGGTGTTCCTTGGAGGCGATTTGCAGAAAGCGGCGGACTGCTTCACGAAGTCCTTCCTTGGTTTTTGAGTGTATGGTGACATCATCCATAAAGATGATGGCCTTTCTCTCGTTCTTGAGTTCTCCAAACATATGGTCCATGTATCTTTGGAAGGTAGGCAGTGAATTGCACTGCCCAAAGAACATTACCGTTGGTTCAAAGAGTCCCCTAGGGGTTATAAACGCCCCCTTCCATTTGTCACCTTCCTTCACCCTTATGTTGGTGAAGCCCCAGCGGACGTCAAACTTGGCGAAGTATCGCGAGCCGGCAAGTTCGTCCAGCAGGGTCTTGACATCGGGGAGAGGGTACAAGTCAACGATGGTGTGAGAGTTTAGGTACCGGTAATCTTGGATGAGTCTCCTTTTTCCATCCTTCTTTCCGACGAAAAAGACAGGGGCTGCCTGCGAAGATTTCGAGGGGCGGATCTTTCCACATTTAAGGTTTTCATCGATGAACTCGTCGAGTCCTTTGAGTTCGTCGAGAGAGAGGGGATAGATAGCTCCTTTCTTCGGCTGGAAGCCAGGCTTCAATCGTATTTCGTGGTCGAGGAAACCATGATGTGGCGGAAGAGGGATTTCTTCTTTGGAGAAGACTACCGAGAAGTCCCGGTATTCCGAAGGTAAATCAACCTCTGCTTGTACGTGAGAAGCTTCGAGTTGTGTGGAAATGGAGGTTTGAGAGATTTTTATGGTCCTGGCGAAGTCGGTTCCATGGACACGGTTTTTCTTGTCGAGGCCATGGTCGAGCTCCCCCCAACTGATCAGCTTTCTGGAGGTCCAGCTGATTATGGGGTTATGCTCTTTGAGCCAGGGCATTCTGAGAAGGAGGGATTCCCAATTTCCGAGCTTGAGGACATACGCGCGGATGCGCATAGTTTTTCCCCAGATCTTGGCTCTGAAGGAAGCGATATGGGTGACCCAATCTCCTGTCTTGCCCTTGTAGCTTCTGGACTCCCATGGGCGAGCAATTTTCCGTGTCGGGATTTCGTATTTCTCAACTATTGCCAGATCGATGATGTTTGTTTCAGCGCCCGAGTCGAGGATGGTTCGGATGGTAGCGTTTTGTCGGTCGACGAGGTAAGCGAAACCAGCGATAGAAGTGATTGACATATCTTGTTCGTAATCATACACTTTCTCGGTCTCTATCTTAGCCTCTACTTTCTGGGATACTACGGGCCCTCTTCCTGACGCTACACCAGGAGAGCCTTTCAAAAATCCGGTTGACCTTTTGGTCCACCGTCGTCTGTGGGTTCGTCATTCTCCCCACAGTAGTTGTTGGTCGGTTCTGAATCTTCCTCCTCTTTGGAATTCTTGTCGAACTCCTCGAGCATTGCCAGGATGCGAGTACGGAATTTCTGGGCCGAGGAAGACTTACTGTTTGTTGCGGACGAGGGGCATTTAGATTTCATGTGCCCTGTCTTACTGCATCCATAACAGGTAGGAGCTTCGCTCTGTGATCGGACCTTGGACTTCCGATCAACATCCATGGCGTAAGGGTCTTGGTACGGAGTCTTCGGAGAAGATGACTTTGATCCGTGAGAAGTTTGTTCCTGCTTCCATAAATAGGAACGGTCTTGGAAAGTTGCCTTTCCGGAGAAGACCTTCAAGGTAGCCATAGCCGCGTGCGCCGAAGTAGCTTGGCGGATCCAATCTTCTACCGTGTCAGGCTTGGGGCCTGACATAAGGATCCACTTGTTGACTTCTTCATTAAGGCCTTTACCGAAGAACACAGCGGCGGTGGTGTCCTTGGTAGAGATCTGGGCCTTGTTGAGGCAGTTGCGGAAGTCGGCGATGTACTCATCGAGGGAGCAGTCCCCTTGATGGATAGCCGACAGATAGATTAGCGCTGTGGCTTTGGCATCTCCTACTTGGAAGGTTTCTTTTAGTTTCGCGACAAACTCATCCCATCCGTCGAAGATCTTGAGGTCGCTGAGTACCGTGGTATTTTCGTTGACATAGGCCTCCGCGAAGGCACGGGCCGAACCACTGCCCATATAAGAAAGGGCAAAGGCGATCTTGGACTGGTCTTCGTAGTAGATATGTTCATTGGTGGCCAGGTAGAGTTTGATGCTGCTTAACCAGGTGGAGAAGTCCTGGTGCGCCCCGTTATACGAGAAGGGTTTGTTTAAGCCGATTTCTTTCAGTCCACTCCCCCTAGAGTCGCGATCCTTTCCTTTCTCCTTGGATCCTCGGGGAGGGCCTTTAGGCTTTTCCACATCTCGGTGAAACAGGGACTTGTAGAAGTGCGCAGCCATTTCAGGGGTTACCTTACTTTGACCGGCGAAGGGGTCTTGGAGGGAAAGTCCCTCGGTTTGGTGGGCGAGTTCTTCTGCCATCGGGTCGGTGGAAGCTGGTATGTAGATATCGGTAGAAGCGTCGGATGGTAAGGGGTCCGCTGGTCCGGCTGTCCCTGTAGTTTCGATAAAGTCTGAGCCTAGAGGCTCCGGGTTTCGATATGAAGTAAAGTTAACTGGTGAGGTCAATTCTGCCGCTTGCCCTAGTTGGGGCCTTACAGGCGGGTCTTCAAGACCTATACGGGGTTTAGGTGTGTCGATCGAAGGATGACGAATAAGTGGTCTCGCTTGGAGAACCTCTTTTCCTTTACGAGTGGGTATGGGAGGTTTGAACGAGGAGGCTGCTGATGGAGGCCTCCAACTTCCTTCTTCTTGGCGGTGCGAAGACACGTTGACGAAGGGGAAGTTAGTGCCGAAGGTTAGGGGCTAGCTCACTGATTTTAAACCAGTGGTTCCTGATAGAGTGGCGGGAGGTGGACATTTTGCAGGCTATTTTGCCTAGCAAGGATTCCAGTCCACAGGTATCTGAAAGGTAATCCGGGCTTTGATGTGTCCGGGTGATTCGAAATCTTCTGTTATGCCGACGACTCATATCACGCCACGAATCGAGTGCGATGAAGCACAAGCACGTGACTGCACGAGAGTGGCACGTAATTTAACTTCACTAGTGGCGGAACACTAGTCTTGGCCAACCAAAGTCGTACTGGCGAGTCCTTGTTGGTACAGCGCGCAGAGCTAAGGGTGGTTGCAAAGTAGATTTTGAATGAGGGACCAGTACGATACATGCGGGTTTATATACGTATGTACAGTACTGCGGACCAAACATTTGAATACTCATATAGTCGTTCACCCATGTCTGAATAAGGCAGGACAGAGTCACTGTGATGTGGGCGCAAGGGTAGACGGCTATGCGAGAGGGATTAAACGCAAGGGCAAACGAGGGACTAACCGCATATACGACAAATAAGTGGAGCATTCACCCAGGGTGAACACGTCACGTGACCGTGTGGATCAGGGCCACCAGCGGATCATGGAAGGAAGGGGAAGCGGATGTAATGTGTCTGGATATAGTACAACGCGGGGTTGACAGGGGTCAACCATAAAAGGAAAGAGAAGAAGAAGAAACGTATGGAACGCAAGGCAAGGCTTGCGAAGGGAAAAGGGAATGTCCCCTGAGGTGGGACGGCGCGCGAACGTATGTGGCGATGATGTAAGCGTCTGCAAAAGGGAACCAATGTGAGCGCAGCATAACACTTGTTGCTCTGTGACTCAGACATTTTGATTATTCTCCAATTTTCCCTGGTGATCTGCTGAGTGTAATTTTTGAAGACCTCAACTCCAAGTTCAATAAGGTCAATTACCTCTGTCTTTCTGGCTTCACTGCACATCATTTATCTGAGGCAGTTTGTTTGGTGTTCCCAAATGTCCACCATCTGGAAATCACTCCAACCAGTTTCATTCAATCCTTTCCTCCCCCTGCAAGGTCTCCTGGCAGCAATGTTCTTCATTGGAAGAGTTTGAAAAGCCTAACCTTAAAAGGACTTGATGATTCTGACTTGAACTTTCTTGATGATCTAGTTACCTGGCTCCAGCAGCAGGTAAATGCTGCTCAATCAAAGTTGCAGGTCAAAGTTATATCTTTTGGGTGTACAAGTCTGTTACTGTTCCAGAGGCTGCCTGAACTCTGTTATCTGGAATGGTTGCATAGTTCTTATAAAGTTAACATGAGGTTCTGTGGAAGTGGTAATCAGCCTTGGGTGGTACATACTTGTTCTATTTGGTTTTCTGTGAGGCTCACCCAATATAGGAAGTATTAGATCTGCCTTCTTGCATTGTCACCAAGCTTAGTACTGCTTTCATGACAGGGAACATTCAACTCATTGACACAGAAGATTGTTGGTGTGGAGATACATAAGCTATGGCTAGGCAACAGATCTGTGTTTCATTGTGACTGTTTACATCATTGAATATTTTGCCTGTGGAGGCAGTCTAAATGAGCATTGGCAGTTATCTTGCTACCTGCAGTTCTGTTGTGTGTACATACATCTACAGTTCAAACAAGTGGGTCGCCAGAATAAGCAGTGCCTAATCACTTATGATACTTACATTCCATGTGAGAAATGCATCCAATTGGTCAAATGTCCATGTTCAGATCTTTAGAGGATGGAGATCATCAGTAGCTGACATGATAACAATGATAATGAGTGTGACAATTTTATCTGACTTCAATCCAATCATAATTTGTAGTACTCTAATACTTGTCATAGTAGTCTACCTATGCTTCCTCATCAGAACCTCTAACAAACTGAACCCCCACTCCATGGAATGTATTGAAAACCTCCTTATCTGCAAAGTGGTTGAGAAAAAGACAGTTATAAAGCTCTTGTGATGTAGCAGATGATATGGTGGATGGCACTTTTTCACTGCCAAATACAGGGACAAGCTCTAATGCATGTGAAATCCAAGTAATGGGAATGACATGGCCCTCTCATTTCTGTTTGCCTTCCATGTTGGAAAAGCACCTTTCCAGTGTCCACATCTGCATCTCTGGTTGCTGCTCTGGGGTGGCAATAACACAGAAAGGCTGCAGATAAATGAGGGGATTGTTGAGATGCAGAGGGGCTTCCACCTTGGAGCATGGACATGCATGAGGCTGGAAAATGGTGCAAACTTGTGCCACATAACTGGCATCTGTGTGCAGGGAATATGTCAATATAGGTCAGTATGTATGTGGAAGCAGTGCACCATTTGTGGGGCTGATCAAAACAATGTCACAACACCCATGTGGGAAATCTGGGGAGGTACACAATGCTTGAACAACTTGACTTGGGAGAATTGTAGAAGTGCAAAATGTGGAATACAGTTGAACATGGAATTTATGCCACACAGCAACATGGTTGAAGGTGTGTGAGTCAAAGTGGACATCAATGGAATG